>JAAAKQ030248847.1:0-10967 GCA_010016005.3 Zanna intricata | reverse complement strand
GAATGAAGTGTAGTTTTGTACAATCTAAGGTGGTCGACCACTCCTGAGAAGTTTGGTTAATTGAAACCCAACCACCAAAGAACACCGGTATCCATGATCTTGTATTAAAATTCATATAAAAGTAACTACCTTTACTAGGATTTGAACCTTAGAACTCTCGACTTCAAAATCAGCTGATTTGCGATGTACAAAACCATTTTATTATATATAGTGCTTTTAACAAGAAAGACAAAAGTAAAGTATAAAGAATATTAAAATATTCTTTTAATTGTTATAAGTTAATTTATTTTTTAATTTCACAAGTAAATTATATTAATCAATAATATTCAAATTATATTAAACAATTAAATTTATAAATGTAAAGTGGAAATAGAAATATAATTAGTAAAAAATTATAAAATAAATTACGATCATCCAATAATTTTATTAAAAATCGAAACTGATTTACTTTGAACTATGAATAAATTTAATAGCAGATTCGTCACTAAGAAAGGAATTCATTCAATCCGAGTATAAATAAAAGTGAAATGGAAGTAATGAAATGTGATAGAAATGAAACTAACGACGTAATAAACATTAAGATAGGGGAGAAGAATATTATAGAAGATGAAGAATTCTGCTACTTAGGCGGTAAAATTACAAAAGATGAAAGAAGCAAGGAGAACATAAAAATAAGATTAATATTAACAACGAAAGCTTTTCTACAGAAATATAAAACATGAATTTCTAAATTATCAAGTCATTTTTTTTTAAATACTGATGGAAGGCGATATTTATGTAAAAAAATTCATAAGAAAATCATCAGAAATAAAAAGAATTGAAAATTTCTTACGTTTAAAATTATGTGTATTGATATTGTAAAAAACAATATTAAATAAAATTGTTTTGAAAAACATAAATCATAATATTAGATTAAAGGATAAACTTTGAAAAAAAAAAAAAAAACTGGGAGAGAATTTTTTTCGGCTGATGAAATTAATTTGCCAAAAAATCTTATAAAAGAAGCTTATGTATGGGAACATGAAAATGAAAATTTTTATCGTATAAAAAATGACATAATTGACCGGTTTTTGAACCTGTGATTTTCTGATGAAAGGCTGAGATGCTATTACTCCCCCAAGAGATCATATTTTAACATAAAATCAAAATTATAAAAATTAGGTTTAAGTAGCATTAATAAATTAGGAACCCGTACATTATAGAAAAAAATTAGTATTTACTAAAACAGGTGTTTAATAAACTATTAGTCATTAAAAGTGAACAGTTTTAAAATTTCATTTTATTTTTTAAATTAAATACGAATATTTATTTCAAATTCATTTTACATTTTTACCTTTTATTGAAAAATTACTTGTGATATTCATTGATATATCATTTAAATCTTAATATTTCATTTCCCAGTATTTTTTGACATTTATGCAAAATACTTAAAGACTGAAGAAGTAGTAACAAATTGAGATCAGAAATTAAATCGTTATTAAGCCTCAAAAGAAAAC
This sequence comes from Zanna intricata, assembly GCA_010016005.3. Lineage (NCBI taxonomy): Eukaryota > Metazoa > Arthropoda > Insecta > Hemiptera > Fulgoridae > Zanna > Zanna intricata. The sequence continues at coordinate 9,471 of JAAAKQ030248847.1, read as the reverse complement.
ACTCGTTCAAACATTACATTGCATTTTTCCTTTTTTTTTTTTATTTTTAAGATCCCGTAGTCATGAAACTTTGAGAAATCCCATCTCTTATCCCATTTTTTGAATGTACCATACTTTTCTTCACGTAGCATAAGTCTAGAGCTATGACGTTAGGAAAGTAAAATATATAACAAGATCAAAAAGACAATAGCAAGATTTAAGTCGATTAGAATATCATAAAAAGATGTAAGCTTTATAATAAAATAATCTAATAAGCAAGTCTGAAGTCACCGAGTTAATTAATGTATTTCCTAAATAGAAAAATAATTACATCAAATTACACCAATTAAAAAAGGGAAAAAGTGTTAATAAGAAAATCACCTTTTTTTTTATTTAAAGAAAAGTTTTATACTTAATAAACTATAATAGCAGATTACACAATATAATTACCATCCCTTAAAGAAGAAAATCTTTATAATTTTCTCTCAGGCTCGGATTTTCTTCACCCTAATTTTTTTTTTTTCTATAAAGGAAAACACAAGTATGCAAATATTTTTAGCTTCATTCCAGCGTATAATTTTGTATGTCAGCATCCCTCTAATTAAAACCGAGAGGGTGGTTTTGAAGAAATCCTTATTTCTTTTTTCGCTCCCGTTTTTTTTTTTTTCCGTCCCTCGTACTAACACTGTTTCCTTGCGATAAAAAAAAAAATAAATTGCCTCCTTTAATTTTCCTTTACGTTGCTTAGCTTTTTTCTTTCATAACAATATTGGAATTAAGGATACTTTTATTCTTTCTTTTTATCTGACGAACACAAAAAATGATTCATTTACAAAATGTTATTAATTTATAATGAAATAAAAATTGCGGTAAGAATAATAATATGGGTTACTATCAGATGTAAGAAATGCCAAGCAAAAAACAGCACTACACATGAACAGTTGATAGAATTACATTTATATGTAAAATTTCAAGAAAAATTTGTTTAATGAAATTGATATAAAAGTAAATAAATAAACTGTTACAGGTATGGCTGAAGTAAATAAAATCGATACCAGAAGTTTCATAAGCCCACCGCGTTAGTCTAGTGGTTAACTTGTCATCGCAAGTCAGTTGATTTCGAAGTCGAGAGTTCTTAGGTTCAAATCCTAGTAAAGGTCGTTACTTTTACGTATACAGATTTCAATAATAGTTCGTGGATACCGGTGTTTATTGATGGTTGGGTTTCAAACACATCTCAGGAATGGTCGACCTGAGACTGTAAAAGACTAAATTTCAATTACATTCATACATATAATCCTCATTCACCTTCTGAAATAATAACTTACGGTGGTTCCGCAGGCTAAACAGAAGAATAAAAAAAGGATAGTGAAAAATCAAACTGCAGTATCGATTATAAACATTTTGACTACATGTGGCTTCCGTATCATTATGAGTTTAGATTTAATTTACGGCATAAATCTGAAATTTTTCAAATTTATTTTTTATCCTTCTCATGTATATATATATATATATATATATATATATTATGAATGTCCGATATTGGAATAATAGTTAATTATTATTATTATATATATTAGTAAATATATAATAGTAATTAGAAAACTATCTGTATTTTTTATATAACAAAACCAATTCGGTCCTCGTAACAAAGAAAAACATCTGAGATATAATCAAAAAAGTATAAATATAAATGTTACTTTTGTAAAGATAAAGTATAATAAATATCTAGATATTATTTTTTTATCCCTAGTGTATACTTTGTGATCTGTTCTACTAGTGAACAATACCCCCCCCCCCTCTTGGCTAATGAGATAAGGATGATACACATGAAATGTAAATGAAAAACGTAGTCGTGTACAAACTCAGTCCGACCATTCCTGAGATATGTGGTTAATTGAATCTCAAATCACCAAAGTATACCGGTTATAAAATCGGTATAAGTAACTAACTTTTACCATGATTTGAAACTCAGAATACTTAGACATCAAAAATCAGCTGTTAAACAAGTGATTTGCAAAGACACGTTTACTACTAGACCAGCCCGATGGGCTAAAAAAGAAATTATGAACCGATTCTTTTATTTAGTTATCAAATAGTAGTGATGATTCATTTACGAATAGATGAATTCAATTACGTTATATTTAAGTATATACAACACAATTATAAATATAAAATTATTTACGGAATTTCTATAAATAAAAAAATAAAAAAAATAAAAATTATAGTAAAATAGGTTTATTATAACCGAATATAATTAAATTATAGAAAAAAGTAATTATAAAAATCAGTGACACGGAAATGAATACATAAATAACCTTAATTCTCTTTTGTTTTTAACCTTTTGGTTTTTTTTTTTTTTTTAATTTGATATAGGCCATGTAATACATATAGGCTAAGTGAATCCATTCAATGTCGGAAGCCAAATACTAAAGTATACTTGCGTAATAACTTATTGCCTAACCTGCATAATAGGAAAGGCAAAAAACAATCCGATAATATTCAAACTTGCACGCTATGAGCAATAATAATAGTACTAGTAGTAATAACGATTGCAAGGTTTACAGTATAGTACAGTACACCTATTTTTCTAGTCCAGTTTTCAACGGAACTATTATATAAGAAAAGCAACTTTAACTGCAATATTCAATTAGACAAAACTCTTCATTAATACAAATATCAATATTATTGTATATCGTTTGTTATACCACGAAGCTTGACCTTGACAGTTTTGTGACAAATTTTTATGTAGTTATGAAGGTACTATTGCATTAAATCATGTATCATCAAATTTAAAAAAGCAAAACTTATGTTTTACCATTTAATCCTAATTATCTCTTACATTAAACATCCTTTTTTACACCAGTTCCTACCCTTCCTTTATTTTTTGTTGGCGACTGCTGATATTTACAATAAACATACACCTAACAATTTTATTATTCAGCTTAACTATTATAACATTTTTATATGTACGTTACAATTGCAAATCTAAATATATCAAAAAGGTAACGAAATTTTCTAATCTCACAGTTATTTTCTGATATGAAGAAAGGACTAATCTGAAGAATATTATGAGTTATAAATAAAAATATTAACTATAATTTTTAAGAATTTTAGATTGCATTTGTTAATTATTTTATCTCATAAATTAATGCAAAAATTTGTCTGTTTTTTAGTAACAGCATCCTGTTTTGAACCGATTTCTTTCAAATTTTGGATAAATTTTTGTTATCCCAGGGAAGATTTTAAACCATAGATTAATTATACGTCAAGAAATTAAATCTGTTTTCTGAAATTAAAAATGTTATCTTTTTTTTTAATTTATCTTATTTAATGGTTGTTTATTTCATACTCTGTAATTATTACATCGTTTAATTCTTTGACTTCTGGATGAATCTCCAAAGACTTTCTGAAATATTGCCTACAAACAAATCTGAAATAAAATTTGTTTAAATCATTTTTTCTTGTTAAATTTACTTTAAATGTTTTACATAAAATAAAGTTAAAATTTTATAGAATATCTCTGTTGATTGTGTTTCCTTACATTTGATTAGAACAGTCATCTTTCATTAAATAAATTTGATTCATAGAATTAAACTTTTTTTAAATTATTGAATTAACATTTTTTTTTTTTTTTTTTTTTTTTTTTTTTATTACAGCTAAGTATTTCTCAAAAGTGGCGCTTATTGTGTGAAAAATTAAGATGGTTTCTAATTTAAAAACTAATTAAATTTACAAATTTTTATAGTTAAATATATTTAAGGTCTGATATTAATAGACTAGTAAGTGTACAACAGATTATAATTTTCCATTACGAATCTTTTAAAATAATGTTTTTTTTAGGTTAATTATATTTTTTATTGGTTACTAATTGGACAATATAATAAATTTGATATTCGAGTATATCTTAGCTGATTATCATCTTGAGGACCAAAATTAATAGATATGTTTAAAACACTACATTTAAATAGACTTTCATCTGGATTTACTCGGTTTCGAACAGTAAAATTTACCATTAATGGAATAAAATTAAAATAAAACTTGATTAATAAAATTCATAATATTTATAATAATATTAATTTTATTACTAGAACTAAGAAAAAAAAAATTTTTATAAAAAAAAAAACTAACTATGAAAATACATAGATATATAATTTGCATTACATGTCCTTCTCTGGTGACATTTCGATCGGGAATAATTTAGCATAGTTTTAAATTTTACGACCAGATGTGTATATAAGTCGGATTATATGCAATGACCGACAAAAAGACTTATAGACAGATAGAAAAGAAGTAAGTACTGAATAAAGTTATTTAAATATAAAATAGGCTGTCTGTCTTATGCGCAGGCGCCAACTTAGCCATAAAATTAGATTTATATAGTTTAATAAATCTAAAATTAAAATTATTCATTATAAAACATAAAAATTTATAGAAGAAATGTAGCTTAAACTGCAGTATATTCAATAATATATATTTCTATTCAACTTAAAAACAATGTCATGACAATTGACTTGCAAACTATGATTCTATTTATTTTATTGTCTTATTTGATAAGTAGTTTTGAGAATTATTTCAATTACAATTCTTGTTTATTACTGATACTAATTTACAATTTTTAAATTTACGCAGTTTTTATTATAAAAATGTTTATAGTTTTATTAAAATCAATTTTTACAAAATTTATTTTTAATTATTAGTTTAAAATTAAAAGCCATGTGTTACCTTATTTATAAGGTAGCTGGATTTACGGGGATATTGATTAATATATTAGGAATCACAGTTGCTTGCTCTGATTTTAAATATGATCATTACAAAGTTGGACAGAATGGTGAACAATGTGACGATCTCAGTTTTATATGGCAGAATAATCTCTTGAACTTACTTGTTAGTGAAAAAACTTCACTATACATCTCTAGTAACCAAAGGATATTTCTGAAAATTATCATTATATCTTAATTGTAAACTGGTGTCTCTTATCAGGTTTTTTACAACCATAAGGTTATGAATCTCATACACATATAAAAAAATGTAGCAGGAAGGGAAATAATAAATGTAGTATTTCATTATATATTTGATAAGATTACAAATAAAAGAAAAATAAAGAAGACATAAAACAGAAAATCACTATAAATAGGAGAGCTTGTTTCAAATATGTTTTTTTTTTTTTTTTTTTTTGGAATCACACATTAATATATTTATAGATTTTAAAGCAATACAGAAAATAAATATGAATAGAAAGTAAAAAAGACAAAGAATTGCAAATTAAGACAATTATTAGAAATATAAATATAAATTAATACAATTTAGATGAACATTTACAATTTTTAGACGTAATAAGATTTATAAAAGTGAAGGCATAAGATGGAATGGGAAGATAAAAAATTATGGCAGTTTTAAATATATATATATTTATTTATATCAATAAATTTAATACATGAAGCCAAGACATTTATGGTAATTTTAATTAATTAATTGATAGAACGTGTATTGGGTAAAAATTAAACACACTAACATAAAAACAATATTATTCTAGTAAATATATTTATTAGTAATTGATTATAAATAAAAAAATGTATAATTATAATTAATTATTTATGTTATTAATTTTTTAACATAATTAATATTTAAGTTTTAGTTCATGGATTTTTTTTATTCATTTACCTTGTGTATTTAACTTGTTTTGTTTTCATTGTTGCTATCTATTTACTGTTGTTTTAATGATATTACTGTTTGTCATATTATCACATTCTTACTTTGCATTTACTTGTATTCCCTCTTATTTTATCATTCTTTTATTTATGTATTTGTTTAATTTTTTATTCGTTTTTTTTTATCTACCTGTTCATAAGTGTATTAAAATCTTCTATTCCATAAAAAAAAAACTTATGTACGAACTGCAAAAGTCCAAAACTTGTATTTTGGATGTATGTGATCCTGAACTGGACAAATTATAAATCCATATGATGATTAGTGCTTAAGATATCACGAGTGTATTACGTTTCCTGTTATTATAATCATTTATTGTTTTTTTTCGTTGAGCACACCATCGGATGGCCTTCTCCCATAAAATATTTTAACATATTATTAACTTATGATTTCATTAGGAGATATCGAAACCGATTGTAAATCTTTGTTCTATATGAGCAGCAAAATTAAGTGACAAATTATACTCTACGCATAAAAATAAGAGGTATTAAATATTGTCTTTTTAACTATCAGTCAGTCAATTGAATCAATCACCCTGAAGATATTTTTTAATGCTTTATTCCTGAAAAGAATTGTTGGTAATAATTTAAATAATTATTGAATTTTGAAAATTAGTGAATATTTTTTAATATTTTGTTAAAAATCTCATTATGAAAAAAAAATCTTATAATAACTAAAATTTAGTTAACCATTTTACAATAATATATTATGCAAAGTTGATTGTAAGTAAACTAATATATAATTAAAACACGTATTCTGATATAAAATATGTACAGAATATCTGTTAGTAAAATTAAACGATTCAGAAGCAACAGGCGTAAGGGGTTAAACAAGAGAGATATTTAAGAAGGGTTAAATAAGAGAGGGAAGATATTCTAATTGGTTAATTGATGGTTTACCCGGCAATTAACTGGAAGACAGTTCACTTTCAACCCTTGTAATTGCCGGCAACCCCTTAACTTTAATAAACACTTTGCATAGGCTAATTTCCCTCCCTCAAGAGATTAATCGTCTTAAAATTCAAGGGTTAAACGACTGTTTCCTTTCTATTCATCCTCTTCTTTTAAATACAATAGACGTGTTTTTCTTGTTTAATTGTTCGGTAACTTAGATTAAAGTATTCAAAAACCTGATTTTGTTTTTAAATAGAATGCATTTAAAGAAAAGAAAAAAATATATATAACAAAAAACTGACTTTATAGCCTGTTCAACTCGGTTCTCTTCTTTTGTTTACAGTATAATACCCGATACAAAAAAAAGCATCCCTGTTTTCTTTCTCATTTTAATAGTTCTATAATTATTTTTATTTTATTCCTTTCATTTTTAAAACTTCTATTCAGATAAACACTGCATTTTATGATTTTAATTTGTTTATGTAAATGAAACAATGTTAATAAAAGATAATGGTTTGGCACCTGACTCAAAACTATAAAGAAGTTTGTTATAATCACTTAAAAAACTGGCGCGTACTTGTTTTTTCATTATTAAACCAAACGAATATAACTGACTGTACCCGTAACATAGAACTGATTTTATTTTATCAGTATATTAAGTAATTTTATCAAATCAGGTATAATTTTGTATATAGTTTTACACATAATCTTAATTCAAGGAAGTATTTTTAGGTTCAATGAACTCAGAACTATAAAATTTTTTAATTAAATTTTTAATGAGCTGTTTTAAATTAAAATCTAAAAAAAATTATTTATTGCATTTCTAGCCTAATATGCATTTAATATCAAGTAATATTTTTTTCTTTATTTTATTATAATTTAAAACTGCATTAAAAAAAAAAAAAACAAGGAGCTGAGAAATAAAGTCTCTTATTAGACTTCCATGATACAGTTTTTTTAATAAAGTTTACTTTTTAAAATCTGATGTTGACACCACATAACTTCCTTATGCGCCTATTAAATTACATATACACATTTTCTTAAAAATGAAAAATATATAACATTTTATTTCATTAATAACTTCTGGTATTTTTTCATATTTTTTTTTTTTTTATTGTTATTATTGAATTATTATTTATCGTTAATATTTTTTTACAATCAGAATTTAGTAATTATTAAAAATCCATATATTTACATTTAAGAACAAATTTAAAAAAATAAAAGGTGAGATCTGATTCGAATCGATGTATACCCTTATAAGATCCAAATACAAATATTTTATTAATTAAAATTTTATTTGGTTATTACTCTGGAATCAGCTACCAAGATGTGATCTAGCGGTTAACCTCTCATCGCAAATCAGTTATTTAACAGCTGATTTTGGAAGTTGAAGGTTCTTAGGATCAAATTCTAGTTAGTTAAAGTTAGTTGCCTTTAAGATCTCTGAAGAGATTTCAAAGATTTCATTCTGAGATAGAATGGTTGGCATGAATTTGTACAAGACTCATTTACTTGTCATACATATCATCCTCATCTCATTGGGACGTAGGTTGCTCACAGTATAGATATGAAGAATTAAAAATTATAAATTTATTTGTTTCTTCTTTATGAGTATTGCTTAGGATACTTAGCCGTACTTTAGCTGGCTTAGCTTAGTATACTTTATGAACCTAAGTATCCTTAGCATACTAAGCCATTCTTTAGCTGGCTTGGTTTAGTATACTTTATGAGCCTAAGTATCCTTACCATAGGAATATCTATACTTTTGCATGTACACTTGAAACCGACGATTTTTATTACTGTTTGTGTTTCTTATTATCGATTCTGTTTTATTTATTTATTATTTTTTTTATTTATAAGACAAAAAACGTTTTCCAACAGTTAAAACGAAACTAGAAATAAAAAATAACTTCATTCTGTGTACTGTATAAAGAAATGTGAATTTTAATAAATCATAAAAATTTAGGATTTAAAAAAAATCAGAAGAAATTTCATATTTCACATGATTATTATAAAACATTATGTAATATATCACATTTTAGATATATTAATACAATTTAACAAAAATAAAAAAAATTGTATTTTACTTAATTCACTCATATTTTTAAATGGCAAACATATTTAATTATAATAAATAATATTTAATATAATTTAAAAGTCAAAAGGTTATAAAAGTTATTTCCATTAAAAGTGAAACGCTAATGTTGTCTCTTTCGTGACTGTTTATTTGTAAAATTATTATTATTATTAATAAAAGTACTGTACATAAATTTTTATCAATCAAATTGCATTATTACAATAAATTAAATTTTATTATAAGTAATTTTAAAAACTAAATTTCAAAAATTATTTGTCGCGAAAGGGTATATTGTGATAATAGTTTATAAATCATTTTTACTGCATAGGATATTAGTTGGTTTCGTTTCGAAATATAATAAAAGTAATATGAATTTTTATAGATGTTTTAATAAAAAAAAAAAAAATTTACTTCATGAGAAATAAAAATTAAAAGTAGTATAATTATTTTTCAGAATTATTTTTATTTTGTTTAAATGTATTTTGTAAAAAAAAAAAAAAACTGTAAATAGATGAAATAAAAGAATAATTATACCGATAATGTAACTTATTAAGCGAAATAAAATTCAAAATATTGAAAACAATGTTGGTAGATCCATTCGCTTCTTTCAGATCCCAAGTTTGGGAGTTGATATTTAACTAAAAATTTTAATAGCATTAATGTTTAATTTTAACAGCATGTACAGAAATCATGCTAAATTTTAAGATGTTTGGTCCAACCAATAACGGGTTATTAACTTTTTTTTTTTTTTGTTTAACCTCCGGAACCACAATTAAGTATATCTTCAGAGGGATGAGATGAATTAATTGTAGC
>JAAAKQ030248836.1:0-10968 GCA_010016005.3 Zanna intricata | reverse complement strand
GAAATGTGGTGGTTGACAAAGAAGAAGCTATATTTTTTGAGGAAACTCAAATAGCAAACAGCTGGAAGAAATACATTGAGGAGTTATATCAGTGAAGACCTGCAGAGAAGCAATTATTGAAATGGAGCCAGAGAAAGAAGAAGGAAAGGGAGAACCCATTGTGAGAAGAAAATTTGAGGAAGCTGTGGGAAGACTGAAGAATAATAAAGCCAATGGAATAGATGCAATCCCTGCAGAACTATAAAAAAATTGAGGAGAAATGTTAGAAAACTATATAATGTTATAAACATCTATATGTATGGAATTATCCTGGAACACTTTGAAAAGTGTAAAATAATATCTATCCCAAAGAAAAACAAAGCAAGTAAATCTAACAATATCAAATGATTAGTCTCCTTATTCATACCTTTAAAAATTCTCATCACAATTTCTATAGAATAGTAAAAAGAAAAATAAAAGAAGTGCTTACAGAAGACCAGTTTGAATTTAGGCAAGGGAGTGGAACAAGAGAAGCAATACTTACTTTGAGAATGGTGATAGAAGAATGGAAAAAAGAAAGCTCTTGGTTCTTGGTTTTATAGGTATAGAAAAAGTGTTTGACAATATTCACTGGAAGAACTGTTCAGAATACAAAAAAAAACTAATCTAAATACTAAAAGTAGAGGAAAAGGAAGACCTCACAATGTGAAACAAATTGCTGATAGAGTGGGATGTAAGTCCTATCAGGAGATGAAACAAAGAGCACAGAGATGAACAGAATGGAGGACTATCACAAACCAATCTGAGGGTTGTTAACTAAAGAATAAAATGATTATTTCAGTTTAATCACTGTGGCCAAACATTCAGAATTCTAAATAGAACAATTGCTTGATTTAATTTGAAATTTCCATTTTTTGATGGTTAATTACTTATTGTTAGCTATATCCATATAATCCAGTTATCTACTTCTATTTTCACACAATTCTGGAGGTGGATGGGGTTTCTCTTAAAACATTTGAGCTTCTTAAGATACCAAGTTAAGTTGGACAACTAAATTGGAACTATAATACTACAAATAGCTACTGCCATCTTTTAAGATTATTTCAATGGCACTAAAATAAAATTATATTTCAGATTCCCCAAGCATTCGTATTTTGATTGTAGCAAAAATATACAGTGCATAATAAAAGGTCCCTTTCAGTTATGCATTTATTTTTATGAGAACGCCCGCTAAATTCTTTCTGCTAGTTCTGTTACTCGATCTACGTATCACTGTGTATAGCGGGAATGTGGTCATGACGTAATTATGGTTATGGCGCGAAGCAACAGTTGTATGTATGAATGTTATTGACATGGGATGTAGATTGCTGCAATCGTTTTTATCATGTCGACCTTGGACTGCTGAGTGGATTGTCCTCGTAATTGTCTGCGCGGTTGAAATTCTGTTGCAGTTTATAAAAAAAAGGTTTCTGTTCTTTATCCAAGTTTGCGAACGGTTAATTTCGAGGGCGGTAGCCAGTAGAAACTTTTCAACCCTTAAATTGTGTTATTTTGAATACAAATATAAAAGTAACGCACGATCGGTGGGTGATTCTCAAATCATAAATTAATTTATGTGCATTACTGAATATTTTTTAAAAAATATTTCAAATGTAAATACTAGATAATAATTTTAAGGCAGCTTACAGTTTACCGATATTGTGAAAAGAATATGAAACAAACTTAATTTTCAATCAGGCGTTTTCAATAGAAAACGCCTAATTTATGGTAAACCTTATCTTGTATTCTCAGCTCAGATATGTGCTGCAACCAATACTTTTCTTCTTCAAATACTTTACCCAAAGAGGTATCTAAAAGTAGAGAAGAGGTAAAGTAGAAAAAAGATATCTTAAGTATGAGAGGAGACTTACTTAAAGAAAAGACTCGATCATCGTTAAATTATATAAAAACTAAACTTGCTGGCAGTTAGTCGTGAAATACTCTTCAAATGATCCATCGTCCTTCTCGACTAAAGTAATCAATAAACACTTGAGATTAGTGAAATGTAACAAAGATAATAATACACTTTTTCATAAAATGATTTATTATTAGTTTTTAATTAAAATGTTAATTGCTGTCGATCTGATACGAAAAAAATTATTTTTTTTAATATTTAAAAAAATGGCCACTGGGTTTATTTGACTATAAAGTCTGAATTATCTTAAAATCTTAATTATGATAATCTCATTTCTTCTTCCCTAATTATTAATGAAAATAATACGACGTAACCGAAACATATCGATCTCCTAAATCAAACTTACAAACATTCCAACTTATCCAGTTATAAAAACTACCGTGTTATTTTTAAAACTTTGCTTTCTTCCGCCTACCTGCTTTCTTATTTTATTCCATTCTGGCATATTTTCATTGCCGATCAAAATGGTTTGTCTATTGTGTTACAACAGGTTTTACATTCTTTTCTCTTACAGGTAAACTGCTATGAGTTTGGTGAATGACATTTTAACTAGAAAACGCATTTTTACTGAATTATACTTGCTTGCAGTTTAAACCTTTAAGGAGAATAAAAATACACTTAAGCCCCTTAACAAGAGTATCACACAAACTAAAAGAAATGGGACGAAAATCCAGTAACAATAGATTTCCGATTCCATCCATCGTGAAAATACCTCACAGCAATAAAATCTTTTAGCAGGTATGTTAGAATAAATTCCTCATTCATAACCTTCAACCGTTTTCATTGTTTGATTATCCTTTTCAAATGCAATAACCTTTATATTTTAAATAAATTAAATTTGAATAAAATAAAAGAATTTAACCTTGAAAAAGAATTATTCCCCGATACTATTCATGTGATCAAATTTTCAACGGACTCCTAAACTCAGATTTAAAAAAAAAAAAAATTCTGATGCAACATATAAAAAGCGATAAAGAGTTGAATCATTTTCCCGATCTTTTGGGAAAGAACATTTTTGGAAAAATCTCCGTAACTGTAAATAATTGTTTGAATTTGTGAACTTATTGACATCTAGTATATAGAAGTCCGTTACCAGATTTCAAGTTTTTATGTTTAAGAAGTTCGGATACATGACTGAATAACTGAATGTCGTTATCCTTTCCAACTGTTTTCAAATAATCATCAAACTAAGATTTTAACACCCATAAATTATACTTTATACCAATAATTAGATTGCAGTACATTTGATGAAAACGTGATAATTTTAATTCATTTAATTAAAAAATACAGGAGAAGAATTTGTTTTCTGAAAATTTTCTTCTCAAATATTACTTATATCGAATAAACAGTAAGTACCTCACTTAGGTAAGAAAAATTGTTAGTTATATCGAGATAAAATATCCCAATCTTGTTTTATCTCCTCACTCCCTCCGCAGATTTTAAAAAATGTTTTTTAGCATCATTATCCTATATATAGAAATCATCCCCTGAAATGTTAAATATTTTTGTTTCAGAAGTTTGGATATATAAAATGAGATTGAATTACATTTTTCTTTTTAAAAATGCTTTAAAATAAAAGTTGTCATCCCTAAAACATATTTTTGTAATTAATTATTAAATCACAGTAAAATTAGTAAAAATTATTCATCGATTAAAATTCGTATATTTAACAGAAGGGTTGATAATTTTTCGTCTCGTTTGGTCAGTATGTTCCTGTATTATATTCTACAATAGTCAGGAAATTAAAAAATATAGCTTTTAATTCAATTTTATCTTTACTCTATTTCGTCGTTTTTTCTCAAAATGTAGAAAACACGGAGAAGCATGAAAACGTTTGTAAAAGCAAAGTTTTAAGGTCCAGATTGATGCTGATATCTGTATACATTATGTATATTGGGACTAAGTGTGCCGATCGCAAAACATTTTCATTTAAAAGCCTTTCACCCTAAAACTTCAGAAGGGATAATTATGCCTTGTCAGAATTATATAAAACCACTTTCTACGTAGTTTAAATCATCCTGATTTTCATATTTTCTGCATTTTTGCCAAAAATTTTAATTTTGTACTTCTTTTTCTACTTTTGTAATGTTTTGATTTAAAGAGATAAAATTCTCTTTGTATTTACTTTCTTTTTGGTTCACTTCTAGGCTAGAGTGATGAAAATTGATCTTTTTAGGAAAATTCTTTGTAAAAGGAGAACTGCAAGGAAGTAGGTCAAGCGGTTTTTACCTATTTTAATGGAGATGAAATTTAATGGCAGTTATAAAATTCCCTTCTCGTCTGTTTTAAAGAAAAAGACAAACAAATTTTACATTTTGTGTAAACTGATGAACTATACAAAAGCAAAAGTAAAATCTGTAAGTATAAATAACGTAATATTTTAATTATGTTTGAATTAAAACCATACAGATTTCATTATTTTATTCATAATAAAAACAATTTTTTTTTTTTTAATCTACCAAAAAATCGACTACAGATAAATAGATGACAGTGAATCATTAGTAAATTAGATCATATCAATTAAACAAAATAATATTAAATATAATAAAATGTTAAGTATTTTTCTTTTATTATTAAAGCTGCTAGAGTACGTAACAGAATGTTACACGCCCCCCCTGGTTAACACTAAATGAGCAGTTATAAAGAACCGCCAGACTGTCATTTCGTCCTTTTGATCTCCTGACAAAAAATTGCAATGAAAAAAGGCAAACCAAACTTTGTATCAGTACTCCTCAGGACTTTTTGACAATTGGCTCCAGAATAAGAGTATACCAAACTAACATAGAAGGAATCAGCTTGTGTAAAAGTGAATATATCCATAAGTTAGCGATTAAATTTAAATTTGACGTTATCACAAACCAGGGAACACGCAGCTGACAATTTTCAAATTCAATCACGAGGCTGTATATCAGGTTATAATCTCGCTGCAGCAATATCCAAAATACAGAAATACGGAACTGCTACATATGTTAGAATAAGTATTGATAATGTTTCGATAACTCACTCATCTTCCTCACAAAATCTTTTTGTACTAGCTTTAAAAGTTGAAGAAACGACAATCATCAATATTTATAAACCTCCAAACGCACAGTAGCCTAACGGTTAATCCCCGTTTTTAATCATCCTTCTATAAATACAGGAGATGTAACTCACACCACAATTGGGAGGATATACTAATAAGACTTAAAGCTAATAGACTTGGCAGAGAGAAGCAATCTTAAACTACTCCTTGATGCGCTAAGCAGAAACTCACATTTTATTCTGCAAGATAGAGGAAATGCTGTAATCCTGACCTAACTTTTATAACCTTGGGCGCGCAATTACGCCACGCTGTTAAAGAAGTACTTGACAACTTTCAAAATTCTCAACACAGTCACCACTTTAGGCACAACAATTCCCATCAATAGTTCTCTTCCCTTACCTAGATGGAATGTTAGGAAAGCCAACCGACCAACTCATCAACAGTTCCTCTCCATTATAGATCATATCGCAATGGAAGAATGCATTGCTGCAATCAATTTAACAAAATGTAGAAAAGCTGCTGGATTAGATAACATATATCCTGAGTTTATTAAACCCATCGGTCTAAACACGAAACGATGGCTTTAAATCTTTGTAATGATATTCTGCGAAGGAGTAAGCTACCAAAACTTTTCAAAAAAGTAAAGTAATTGCTATTTCTAAGCCTGGGAAGAACATCGCTCAACCCGAAAGCTGCAGACCACAGACCAATAGCATTTTTAAGCGTATGTTTCAAGATCTTAGAAAGAATACTATTTGTACGTCTAACACCCGTTGTCAGTAATGGTGTACCAATGAAGCAGATTGGCAGATTGGAAGAAGTTGCTGCGATCAGGTCCTTTCGCTTACAATCTGTTTAGAGAAAGAATTTCAATAAAAGCTTAAAACATTTGCTACGTTTATTGATATAAGTTCACCTATCATACAGTTTGGAAAGACGGACTACTACTCAAGGTGTATCAGCTTGTTCATTGTAAATCGTTCCTTAATTTACTAAATGAGAAGCTGAGTGGTAGACTTTTCCAAATAAAGTTCAACGGAAAGCCAACCATTTTCTACAGCCTACAAAATGACCTACCACAAGGATCCGAGCTGGCCCCTCTATTGTTTAATATTTATATCTCAGATATACCACCAATTACATCTTGAAAATTCATGTATGCAGACGTTATTTTCATCAGTACCCAAAGCTTAAACTTAGTCCAAATTGAGGCTCTACTGACAGAAGACTTTGGCATAATCAGTAAATATTTTTTAAAAATGAACACTCCAGCCGAATCCAAATAAAACTAGTCACCGGCGTTCCATCTTAACAACAGGAAAACTCAATGAACTCTTGCCGTTAACTATGAAGGTGTTGCACTGAAACATAGCCAAAACCCGACATACTTTGCTGTCACGCTTGACAGAACACTTACCTTTAATCAACACCTTGAAAAAATAATTGGCTTATTAAGTTAAAATTAGAGGCAGCCTGATTCACAAGCTGGCCAATTCGTCTTGGGGAGACTAAAAATCATTGCACTAGCCTTCGTACATTCAACCGCAGAATATCGTGCTGCTGTTTGGATTAATAGCTGCTACTTCAAGCTCTTTGATACACATCTGAACTAGGTAATGCGAACCATAACTGCAACCACTGGAACAACTCTGCTCTACTGGCTGCCATTGCTGAGTAATATCGCAACCCCCCAAACTAGATGACTGGCAGTCCTCAAATCAAAGTTGGAAGTATATAATACTAACCCATTTCTACATTTCTACCTATTCATGCCGTTATAAATTTTCTCAAACAGCACTCGAGACCGAAGTCCAAACATCCACCTGTAGCAGCCACTGATCGGGTCAACGATTTCAAAACAAAGGATAACTGCGGCAAGGTCAGAATATCACTTATTCCAACCTTATGACAGATCCAACACTAAGGGTACCAAGATTTACACTTCCCAGAAGACAGTGGTGCATCGTCATCAGGATTCGTACAAATCATGGTGTATGCAATAAGAACCTGACCCACTGGGAAGCTGTAGAAAGCCCATGATGCGACTGATGTGGAGCTGAAGACCAAACGATCGTCCACCTGGCTCTGGTTTGTCCAAATATATCTTATAGAGGCTCGCTACAAGACATCCATGATCTTATCCCTGAAGCTTGGAATTTCTGACCCACTGTGACTCTATGTTTGTGATAAAAAAGTGTAATAGACATAATATCGTTAATAATATTTTTAAATTATTGTAATATCTGGGATGTTTGTAAGTTCGTTCGAATATATATATTATTTAATATTAAGTGTTACATTAATCTTAGTAAAAAATTCTGAATGTGAATTCTTTTCGTGCTTTTCCAGTTAATAATTGTTGTTTCAAATTATTTATATTATTTTATGTTTTTATAAACATGCAACAATTTTATTTAACCTACTCCAAAAATGTTGTTTTTTTTATTGATTGGTAATTTTTAAAAAAACATTTAACAATTGAAAAGTATTATTTTAATTTAGAATATGGTTTTTGAAATCAGTTTATTTAGTTTGTTCTAATTTTTATTTTATGTTACGTTCAAGCTTTAATTTTATTCAATGCATTGAGTTAGAAGATTTTTGTTTGTTATGGAACTCGGGTCTTTTTTGTTTCTTCCCCACAATGTTTTATTTTTTTTACGTTACGTATTACATATTAGTAGTTACTCATATTTAAGTATGTTTAAATCCGAAAATTATAAATATAATCTAACCGAACTTAACCTACTCTAGCTTTGCTCGCTAACCTTCTCTCACTAGTCAAGGTTAACAAGCAAAACGAGCGTAGGTTAAGTTTGGTTAGATTATATATATATTTATAAGCAATAATATTTATATAGGATCTATCTCAGGTACATTTGGAAGACCCATGTTTGAATAAAATCGACAGAGATTGATTACAGGCTGCTACACCGTTGTCTAATAATAATACTGTGCAATGCTGTACTAACGACGTAACCAGACATGTTTAAACATATCTAATTACTAATACGTAACATAAAAAAAAAGTCATTGTGGGGGGAAAACGGAAAAGACCCGGAAGTTCTGATATTTTCGTAGGAATTTTGACTTCCTTCTACGAAATGAAGGAAGTAAGAAATTTAGAAGTAAGGAAGTAAGAATAAGGAAGAAAACCTTTTTTCAAGATTTCAACGGAAATATCCATTTTTACCATCCCTGAATCCATTTAGACTAGTTTCGGCGTGACTCCTGTGCGTACGTAGGTATCTTGCATAAAACAAAAACGATTAGCTATTGGGAGTTGAAATTTTGGATTTATGACTGTTGTGACATCTAGTCACAACACCTACGTTTAGTTGTGCACCTACGTTTTTGATTGCAATCAACTGAACAAACCAATCGAGTCCAAAAAACACAAAATCCCCAAAAAAATTGGATACTGCCATTAAAATCTGGAATACTGCCAATTTGGAATTACTGCAGTAATAAGCCTCATTGAGAGATTTTCAACGATATAAGTGGTATTTATTTTCATTGGTTTCGTAGTTACAGGCAAATAAAATATTAATCAATGAAATATTTGAATCTCATAAGATGAAGACACATCGGTTCGAATCAGAGATAATCTCCTTTTTTAAATTTAAATATTTTGATTTATTTACTAATTATTAACCTCTGATTGTAAAGAGAATTTACAATATATAATAGCAATTAAAAAAAAAAAAATATGAAAAAATATAAGTTATTAATGAAATAAAATCTTATGTACTTATCATTAAAAAAAAAAAAAAAAAAAAAAATGTGTATATGTAATTAATAGGCGTACAAGTAAGTCATGCAGTGTGTCCGCATCAGAATTTTTTATTTTCCATTTATATCAGCGGATAATTATTTAAAGAAAAATTATGTGATCACGGCAGGATTTCAACGTATTTTTTTAGTTGTTTATCATTTTATTTAAAATATTTTCGCGCGAAAGTTCAAGATTTACTGGAAAACTGATATACAAAATATATAACATTATAAATTTTTGATTCTAGATACCGTTATCACGAGCTCTGTGGGAGTTGCTTAATTTTTCTGCATTTCCTTTATTAGACATATAATCGCAAAATTTGTGTTTCTCGCGAACAGTTTTTTTTTTATACTAGTGGTAATTATAAATGAACAATGTTTAATACTAGTTTTTTTACCATTAGTATAAAAATATAGGTCCATCAGTTTTATAAATAAAAACTTTAAATGAAAAATAATTTTAATAAAACTTTAAAAAAAAATGATGCTAAAGTTAATAAATATTTATTTATTTTTATTCTTATTACTGATGATCATGTAAGTGGAAAGAAAGTGTATAAAGTTGGTCATAAAAAATGAACGCTTGGAAACGAACGAACGAGTATCTGTTTTTAAATCCTAATGGTTCGGTCATTGACCTTACCTTGCATCTTGAATCGCGGAGTTGCTACTCACATTGACAAGAAAGAAGGATTATTACTATTTCGCTTATGTTGTAAGAAATGTCTGACTATCTGAATGTTAATCTGAGTACGAAAAACTGTACGAAATTATTATTTCTGTATTATCTTCTTGTTACGATTGTCTGTTTATTTTACTTATTTATATACAAAGAAAGATTTAACAAAGTTGTATATTTATTTTGCATATATACACATAGATTCGTTTTATGTATGTTTAGTCATTAAATACAACAAATCTATAGAGTAACAAAAATAAATGTGTATACACGGCAGACCTTTATATAAAAATTTGTTAACCAAATCAGCTTCATCCTGAAATTTAAAAAAAAAATTCAAATTCATTATACTTTTACAACTGCCCGTTACTTTCTGCACATATACATGGCCTATTAACTTCGTAAGTGAGCTTAGTTATAATTTACGTTTATACAACGTATTAACAAAACAAGCTTAACAAAAAAATTAAATGTATAAAATTTAGCGGTTTGCGTTGAATTTTTATTCATCTTTCTCTATTCATGATTCATTTATCATGACTCATGTATTACTTGTGTATAACAGTCGGTCTGAAGAAGGTTGATTCTATGATGTGTAATTATGTAAAGATTTGTATGACGTTGCTGTGGATTTTGACCATATCAGTTAACATTTAATGGTATGACGCACAATAAGAAACAATAATCAGTTGTATGTATCCGTTAAATATTAAATCTGATTCTGTCAAGATATTTTTTACAGATAAATTTAAAATTATTAAATCAGTTTTTTGTAGAACACGCATGGGGCTCGCGCGCGCGCACGCACACACACACACACACACGCAAGGTTTATAAGTTGAGAATTTTTGTGAAAGATAACTTTAAGTGATTTTATTTTTTTCATTTCCAAACTGGCGTATGAAGTACAAATATTTTTCCATCATTCAGGAGACTATGGATACCATTCATAAGCTGGTCATTAT
Organism: Zanna intricata; assembly: GCA_010016005.3. Classification (NCBI taxonomy): domain Eukaryota; kingdom Metazoa; phylum Arthropoda; class Insecta; order Hemiptera; family Fulgoridae; genus Zanna; species Zanna intricata. The sequence continues at coordinate 592 of JAAAKQ030248836.1, read as the reverse complement.
TTAAATGATTTTTTCAATTGTATGAAAATTCATTAATATTTCAAAACGTTTCTTGTTCAAAATGATAGGACATATCCCAAATAGGAAATTCCATATCTATTACTGAGTACATACATTTTTTTTTCCGGGTTGTATTTCGTTATAGCATTCTACATCACCGATTAAACAAAATCCAGATGTAGCTTCACAAAAGGAAAGTGTTTTTTTTAATTTATACTTATAATATTTCCTTATATTATGTTAATAGATGACTGATAGTGTTACTTTGTACCGGATATCGGTGTTCTTTGGTGGTTGGGTTTCAATTAACCACACTTCTCAGGAGTGATCGACCTGATACTGTACAAGACTACACTTCATTCAAATTCATACATTTCATCCTCTGAAGTAATATACCTTACGTTGGTTCTGGAAGCTAAACAGAAAACGTAAGTGTTACTTTGTACACCGGTGAGGGTTACACTGATTTCTGACTCGTGCGTTTGGTTTTTCTTTCATCAGTTGGGAAACAGGGAAGTTAATTTTCTATTCTAATTCGCTTCACCGGTATTATCAGGGCTTTATACAGCATTACAATACATAATATCATCGA
>JAAAKQ030248825.1:0-10968 GCA_010016005.3 Zanna intricata | reverse complement strand
TGTGTGTGTGTGTGTGTGTGTGTGTGTGTGTGTGTGTGTGCATGCGTGTGTGTGTGTGTGTGTGTGTGTGTGTGTGTGTGTGTGTGTTTGTTATACAATATATTTATAAATACAGTATATGAGTATGCTAATAAATTGTATGAATAAAAAAGTGTTTTTATGTTTTGTTAATCAGGTAATTTTTAACCTGTTGGCAATGTAACTTAACTGAAATATAATTCAATTTCTTTCAAATTTAAACACTTCTGATCAATAAAAATTATACTTTTATATGGTATAATTATTATAAAAAGTTTTCTTATTTATTTGTAAATTTATCAGTTTTTACCATTCAGATATAATTGATCAGGCTATTAGGATATGGAATTCTGTGATGGGTTATTTTGATTCTGAGCACTGGATGTACTTGTAGTTCTGGCTCTGAACAATACCACAATAATAAGCCAGCAGATTTGTATGAAATGGGTTAACTTAACTACTAAATCCTATTTTACAGGAAGTAAATCACAACACCAGTAGGAAATCTTGATAGTTCAGTGCACACTTCCTTAAACCTGACGTTATATATGACCTGGACACCTATGTCTTGTCATCAATTAGTTATGTTGAGTAAGTAAACACCACAGAAGAATATACTTACTCAAAAGTACACTATTTCACTTTTTTTTTTCATGGGACTGGGACTGTAAACAATAATGGGAAAAGGTGAATAGCACTTCTCTTTAATAAGAATTCTAGACAATTTAAAAAAAATGTTTAGCAAAGACTTTTCCATAAAAATTTAACAATGAGGAACATTTTTGAGTTGGTGTTTTGGTAGAAATTAGCAGAGTGACAATGGATTAGATCAAGAAGGCTTATTTATGAAAACATTACAACTCTTAGCAATAAGCAAATAAAAATTATATGTATCTAAAAAAGAGAAATCATTGGGAAATGAATGACATCTTTGGTCACTTATGAATGACGATCCCTAGATATTTGTCAGGCTTGACAGTGAAAGTGAAATAGTTTACATAGATACTAACAACAATATGTAAAAATGTTTGTTAAAATAAATTTTAGTCTGGCATTTGGCATTCACAAATGAGCCTGGGAAATTCCAAATTGCAGACCAAGTGTAATGATCGATGAATAAATTGTTATTAATAGTTCTACTATTATTAGCTGTAGTTATGTTCTCATAGAAAGTGACAGACTATTTAGAGGGACATCTAATATAACTGGTATGTGATGAAACATCAGAAAGTTAAATTAAATTCAGTTTAACTTTGAACTTTGAATAAAAAAATATGATTTATTCACACATTCTAGCTTAAAACTTCAATTAACTAAAAAAAAATAATGTATAATTTTTCAGTTTTCTGGATAAAGAGTCTACTACATTTAAACAAAATTATATTATTATTTGAATCTATGAATATTTTTATGTAAATATATAAAATTTTAAAAACATAAATTATGAAATAAAAAGATTATTAATTATATTAAAAAAATTGATACATTTTTTATTAACCTAAAAATAAAAAAATTCTACTTAAACAATTCTATGTAAAGATCTTAAAAAAAAACCATCTCCTTTTTTTTTATTGATTTACCTTTTAATAGACATTCATGCATGAAGTACGTACAAGTAGGTCATACTTTGTCTATTTGTTCCTCCTTGTCTACTTGTTCATACAAGGAGGAACAAATAAACTGTATTTTTTTCCTTTGTGTGTACTTAATGCATGAATGGCTTATCATTTTACTTAATAATATTGCTGTAAGAGGATACTGTGGTCCTGATTTCAACAATCCTACTATGTTTTATAAGGAAGACTTGATAAAGACACATTGCTCTTTTCGGTACCCAAGTGAAAATGATTTTAAAAACAACTTTAAAAAATGCAGAGAAAATATGTGAAAAAAAGATGTTACTTACCTTCTCATTAACGAATGGAAAGATCATTCCAAGTGTATAAATAGTTAATATAGGTGTTGCTATAGCTGATCTCATTGTTAAAATTAGTTGAGTTACACTTTCAATTTGCCTTATTACAAATGTGGGAATGATTGTTATTATACTAAATATTAAAACACATAGTTTTGTGTGTAAAAATCGTAGAGATTTTGGATAATCATTGGTTTTAAATGCAGAATTGTAAGCTGGCTGAAAAAAATAAAAAATTGTTAACATTTTTATGTCAAATATGTAGTCAAAGGAGAAACACACTTATTCAACAACATAATCAAAACATTCTATACTGCCACAGATGAGTTGGTGACTCCTTATAATATTAAAATTCATTAAATACCAAAAGTTAAATTTTACATCTGAATATGAACACAATGAACAAATTTAGTTGATCTCACTATTACAAAAAGGAACTAACAAAATATATTTAAAGAGACTGTATTGGTGTCAGAGATATTAGATAGGCAGACCAATATTAAGAATGTTGTAAAACAAGGTTTTTATAAAAAATATTATAACTCCCCAAATATATTGAAGTCCACAAAATAAATTTATAACTATTTAAAATGAGAAACAATGAGAAATGTTTGAAAAAACCCATACCCATTTTTTGACTGATTACCATATTTTTTTCAGCAGCATAGCCCTAGAGCTTTGAATCCAGGAAAGTAAAACTAAGGGTTTTTAATCATTTAAAATATAAGGGTTTTTAATCATTTAAAATATAAGTATATAACAGAATTATAAGTTGTCAAGGCATTTACAGGTTTGATTTTTCTTTTCTCTGAATTTCCATCAATTTTCCTTAATTTTTCCTGGCAAATGCTCAGTCAAAAATTAGCACATCTGCTCATTCCATATGATACATAATTATGTAGTGATTTAAATAAAATATTTATTTAGCTTTATAGGAAAAAGACACTTCATATTTTAAACTATATGAAATAAAATTTTAATACTTAATCCTGATTAACTTAATATTTTATAATATAAAAAGAAAAACACTAAATACCTTAATAAATTCCATTACAATTATGTCTGCCAATGAATTTAAATTTGTTGAAATTGCATTTAGACTTACTATCATTATTACTGAGATGAACAGGCCAATGATGCCAGGAATAAATAATAGATGATTGTTAATGTAAAACGGAATTATCTCATCATATTTCTTGATAATTCCTGATCTGGAACACAAATTTTTAATTTTTAATTTCTGTTAACCTGATATAAAGTAAATGATATTAACCTGATATAAAATATATCTAAACAATATAAGAAAAACATGTGATATTTAATTTTTGTGCTTTTGTAACTTATTATACAAAAATGAATTGTATCAAAGTTCTATACAATTCTTGTTATCATCCATCTCTTAGCATAGTAATCTGGGGGCAGATTCAAAAGTAAAGAATATTTCTGCTACATTGAATACAAAATGAATGAAAAAATGATAATCACCATATTTTATTGTAGATGTAGATCTTTTTTATTTAAATGATATTGGTTCTTATTGTTTGTGTCAAGATTATGACAACGGGTTTTCTAAATCCTTTTAGGAACCTTTTAGGACTAGGTGATCAAAGGCACCTAGTCTAGGAATGGGAATAGTTAGCCAATTTCTAAATGCAAAAAAGGAGAATAATAGAAATCTAAGAAACTTTTTGAGTTGTATAATGGGAATGTGATTTCCCTTAAATAAGTGATAACATTTATCATTATCAGCAGAAAATTTTCTATCTGAGAACTTTTACTTCAGTGTGATTGTATTAAACTATAAAATGTAATATTATATGATGAGAAAAAAAAACCCATTACAAATAATTCTTGTCAGTGAATTTAAATTTATTTTGATTGCTTTAGACTTCTTGTCATTATTACTGAGGTAATGCCAACAATTAATAATAGATGATTTTTAATGAAAAGTGGCATTATCATGTCATAAAAACTTAAAATTATAAGATTGCTCTTAAAATTTTGGCTGCTTGAAAATGTAATTCCAATGTGTGCCTAAGAACTGGGTATACAATACTAAGTACAATGAAGGGTGTGCTTTTTTTTCAAGAATAACCAAACTTCCTAAGAGTATTATTGTCCTAACCACTGTTAGGACAATAATACTCTTAGGAAGTTTGGTTATACTCTTAGGAAGTTATTCAGTAAATTCCTAACAGTACAGTTATTGTTACTGGTAATGAAATGCGGATTCACCACAACATGTATGAAAGCAAATGGGAAATGATACTGGAATATCCAAATTCATCTGTTGCAATAAAGTTATGAAGTTGACACTTACCCTTATTGTTACTATAACCATGCACTGGAAAAGAAGAGATTCTTTGTGGTTAATTACAGCAAATAGAAAATATTTGTTTGATTTCGCAGATCTGAGGCTGCAGCTTAAATAATTCCTAGGTACTGAAAGAATTTGTTTTTTTCACTGACCTATATGTGCCCGCGCGGTGTGCATGTGTGTCCTAAGTTCTGCAATTTTGATAAAACAATTATAATTTACAGTTAGGATACCAAAATATTTAACATTCTACATTTACATTCATCAAATTTCACATTATTTTTGGTAATAGTAGCTCACAAAATTAAATGTTAAGTTGATGAGTTTGCATGGGGATGGTGTTAAACAATGAAAGATAGTATGCAAGTATGGAAATGATGAAAAGATGCTGCCATGTGCTTTTGTTTTCTGAAAATGTTAAAGTTATGAGCCAATATGTTTTCTTTATTTGTTATGTCTGTGTTAAGATTTATATACATTTTTGCTTTTAATAAAAAATTAATAAATAACATTTCATTGGGAGGTAAAATCTAAAGTTCATATTATTTTATACTGTGAATTTAAATAAAATTTATACTGGTATTATTTATTTATTTATTAATATATTACTTTATTGGATCACAGTTTTTGTAAACTGAAAATATAGCGAGCCCAGCTATAAAACTTATAATTGTTGTTATTATAATTAAAATTTTTGATATAATTATTGAATAAGTTGCCTCTTTTTTATTTTTAAGCTTCAAATATTGTTTTGTTTGAGTAACAACTGTTACCGATAATTCTCCTAACACTCCTCCAATAACAGTATTCCAAAATGTATATCGGATTGTTGGATCAGGATTAAATCTGAAACATATAAAATATAATCTAAATATCCGTTCATTAAAGTCACAATTGTTGCAAACATTATAAATAAATGTAAAAATGTATACTTTGTCGTGAAATATCAGTAAATTGTCTGTCTATATACTTATATACAGATGGTACCTATAATAAAATAAAAAAAATATGAAGTTTAGACAATAATGGTGAACTGTGCTTAACCTAGAATTATAGAATAAATTACAGATTCCTTTCTTCTGAAACTGCATTGATTGGTTGATTATTAGATTGACAAAAATTGTGTACAACAAAATTAAATTATGTCTATCTGGTACTGACTAATTATCAATTACCCATTATCAAGCACTAAGAAAGATATGAAGTAATAAATGTTTATAATGAAATTATAAACATTTAATAACACAGATAATAATCTAATAATAATTTAATAGTACTGATAATAACTTAGAACTTATTATCAGTACTTACCCAGTATCTTATAGACTATGTATTAATACTTATTTTAATCTTTGAGTTTGATAAAAAATTGAATATTTAAATTAAAAAAAAAAAAATTCTTAACATAAATCAAAAGAAAAAAATAAAAGCTTGTATCTAAGTTTTCCTTGTTGTGCTTAATGTGCATAATCAAACACTTGTGAAGCTGTATTTTTATTTTATTTTTTAATTAATCATTGTAAAATTTTGTAAAGAGTATTTTATTCTTTAAAACTATATAAATGTGCTTTTTTAACATCATTGTAAGATAAAGAAGTAGGATTTTTAAAAAAATGACAAATAATCTAATTACCAAAAACTCCCAGAATGAAGTTGATTCTACTAATCGTGCAAATACATTTACAAAAAAAGATTAATTTATTTTATTCCCTCTTTTTCTGTCAGTGAAAAGACAGAAGAAAACCATATTTTTATCCAATTGGAAAGTTCTCTAGTATACTAAAGAATGTTTAGAATATTATGTAGAATGTAAAGAATATTAAATAATTTTAACAAGCTTTTCAAAATTACCATCCACTGGTGTCTAGGATGGAATAATTTAATACTTTATTAAAAAAATTGTCGACGGTTAAATCTTTAATCCCATCAAACTTCTTAATAGTTTCAATGTATATTCTGAACCTAGATTTCAAGTATTATTAATCTAATAAGGTCAAGTAAATATTCTTGACAAATTTAATGTTAGCTCTTAAGAAGACTTTTTGATTTTGAAAAATTGGTTTGCATTCCTCTTAATTCTCTTCAGGATAGTGAGGGAAATCTTTTCTAAGCTGCAGCTTATTATATGGATTTGAATACTAGATTGTGAATACCAGTGTTCTTTGGAGGTTGGGTTTCAATTAACCACACATCTCAGGAATGGTCGACCTGAGTCTGTGTAATACAACACTTCATTTACCTTCATACATATCATCCTCATTCATCCTCTGAAGTAATACCTTACATTGGTTCCTGAGATTAAACAGAAAAAGAAAAGAAAAGCTGCAGCTTATTAACTTTGAGGAATATCCCTATCATGTTACAGTCTTTACATTCATTTGCAACTCCTTCTTTCTTCTAACAAACATTCAAGTTATTAAAATAAATTTTAATTTGATTAATTTTCCTAAAGATTACCTTGGAAATAACTACCAAATTGTTAATAATTATATTAGAGACTACCTTATTAATTATTATAATCTAACTTAATAGTGCTTACTCACTAGCTACTTATTAAGTAATTAACCTATTTCTTACTATCTAATTTATTAATTATTTTAATGACTTAGTTTTTATTTAATTTAAATATAAGCTAAAGTATTCTCTGTTCCTTTACATGCCAGGCTTATTAACTGGATACTACCCTCAATCAAAATTTTCAAAAGGATTTCATACAAAGTTTGCTTTAATTTTCATAATCCAGAAATATTTCATTAAAATTCACTTACAATTTCTAAATAACAAAATAACTATCATTTGAGATGAAAAAAAACTCCAGTATGAAATTAAAAAAAAATTTGATGAAATGTAAAAAGTTTTATGTAATTTTATTTGTTTTAATTTTCATCGCTTGAAATTGTTTGTTGAAACGCATACTGAGCATATAAATAAAAAATAATTTTATTAAAAAGGTATAAAGTTCAATTTTTTGTTCCAGTGCTTTTTTTGTAAAGTGTATCCTGAGAAATAAAAATCAAAATTTCATATCACTAGTGTAGGTAAATATGCATATAAACATACTTTTCACTGAATATCTTCAAAAATTGCATGTTATTTTTTTGAGCACAATTTTACTTATTTTTTTCATATTATTTCATGTAGGAATTACATATTTATGTTAATATCTGCTATAACCACTTTTCTCTGTTTTTTAAATTACTAATTTTGTCATGCTTCTCCGATTATGGTTTTCCTCAGCCAGGAAATTTTTAATGTAAATTTCCTTTTCTTATCTATATCTATTTTATTGTAGATAATAAACAATTCAATACATTATTTTTTATGAATATTGTTTGAGTTAAAATATATGATTTACATATAAGCCTGAGAATGTAAATTATATTAGCCACGTCACAAATGTAGAACTGCTTAGTAGCTCAATAAAAAAATATATTTTTTTAAATTTAAAGCTCTTTAATAACAAGTAAATTATTATGTAATATATTTATTATAATTATTCTTCATGCTATACTATTTTAGCGCACTTATAAATAACAATAACTTAATAATTACTCTATTTATATGCAAATTGTTGTATCTGTTTAGTTTGTTCTGGAAGAACAAGCTTGTTTGAAAGATGTAATAATTTGTAAATGAAAAGCAGTTAAAGTTATTATTATACTTGTATAACTTATATATGCATCTTTTTAACAATATCATAAATATTATTTAAAAATTACTAAAACAGTTCCATTTATGCCCTAATGTGCTAATCTTTGTAACACCATTTTAGAAAATACAATTTTTTTAAATGTTGTTTTAATAACACACTAAAGTACACAATACACTAGCATATAAGAACTCGTTATGAAGCAACATAGTTTAATGATAAAAAACAGAAAAACATAAAAACAATTTTTTTTTTATATATGCTGTGTTAACTGGTTTGTGTTGCTTGGTTTCACGTCTATTAATAAATGTCTTATTCTATTTATTCTGTACTTTATTTATTTTTAATTCATCTGATGATAACAATGTGAAATCAAAAAACAGTTTTTCAATTATATTAAAAAAAGTTCAAATTCAGATTAAAAATAATTGAAGCTCTATGTTATAAAAAAAGAAAAGTGTAAATAGGAGAAATGAAAAAATAATAACAGATTGAACTTATTTTGCGTTTCAAGTTGTTTAAATATTAAAGCTGTAAGTTAAAAAAGTAAAAATAAAACTCAGATAAAATTCTTATTTAAACTAAAATAAAAATTCTACTGAAGATAGAAAATTATAGTTTAGGATATGAATGCTGATAATTTATACCAGAATGAAAATACCTGTTCAATGGAAAGCGGATTATCCGAACTCCAATTTATCGAATGTCTAACTATTTAGACTTCCTCACCCGCACTAAAAAATTTTTTAAGGGTTAATTCATTACTTTAAAAAAATCTAAAATACTATTCATGTAAAGTTTTGTTACAATAAAAAATGTATTCTTATCGATCTTAGTTCTTAATGGGTTTTTTAAATTAATTTTCCTGCAATTCGTATAGCGGCAAAACATACGTAAATATAAGTTTGAGTTTAATTACGAGTATAAAATTAACTTCTGAAAAGAGTGATGGAAACGCATTAACTGGTCAATCACGAAATATGAAGAAGTAATGTGAGTAAAAAATTCGGTAGGATATTTTAGGCAGCCGGCCTCCGTAGCTGAGTGTAGCGTCTCGGCTTTTCATCCGGAGGTCCCGGGTTCGAATCCCGGCCAGGCATGGCATTTTTTCACACACGCTACAATTCATCATCTCATCCCCTCTGAAGATATACTTAATTGTGGTTCCGGAGGTTAAACAAAAAAAAAAAAAAAAAAGAAAAAAAAAAAGGATATTTTAGGCATATACTGTTAAACCTCCATTAATTCACTGATCTTAAGAGTCCCATATGAATAATTAATTTAACTCTAGTGCTGTTAATTTTATGTGTTTAGTCCGGTCAAAATAGACACTTCAAATTACCAAAATTTCCACAGAGCTGAATTTTGGTAGAGGCCTTGGGTACTCCATTACAAATAAATTACCAAACTCTTTTAGATCCCATGTCTGCTAAAAGAGTTATTCAAGGTCAAAGATACAAATTTTTTAATTTTTCTCGTAAACGGCAAGTTGTATCAAAAAAATAGATCAGACAAAAATTGTAGATCATAAAATTATCTACAAAAATTGTTCTTATACTTTTTTCTCTAAGAATCACCATTTCTGAGATATCACGATTCAAAAAGTTAAAGGAGTTACATTATATATAATATGCAGGTATATGTCACGTATATACATCATCGGACATTTAATATAAGTAATAGTCATTCGTACCTCTTATAACTTAGTCCCTTATTCAGTCTACCCGCATGACCTTGAATAACATTTGTCTACTCTATTGTTCGGATGGCGACGCTCATATACCTTTTTTTTTCGAGCGGCCTAAATGAAATATTTTTAGAGTTGAATACACGTATTTATTGCTATGTTTCTTATTACAGTTTGTGCCGGTTAATATTTTAAAAAAATGTCACAATTTTGCTTTATTTGCAATAAACTTTTGACTGAAGGTGAAATTGTTACTATAAGTCGTGGAATGAAAACTTTCATCGATTCAAGTACTGAGAAAAATAATGGGTTTTTTGATTATCTGAGAAACGAAAAGTCTTTAACAGTTCATGTGCAATGACGAAAATTATACACTTGAAAAAATTCAATTGCTTCAGTTAAAAGAAAGCATGAGAATGAACAAGCCAGTTTATCGAAAATTATTCCACCTCGTACTAGAGCGCGAGAAAGTGAATCCGATTTTTGTTTTAAAAAATGTTGCTTATTTTGCGGCGATGAAGCGAATGAAGAGGTTGAGAAGAAAAAAGCGCAGAATTTTCGGAGAAAAATTTATAAAGTTGCTACATTCAAAGAAACTATTTTGAAAGAAGCTCGGGCTCGTTTTGATGACGTAGCAAAAGCTGTTGCAGCACGCATTGATTTCGAATACGATTTAGTTGCTACTGAGGCTAAGTATCATGACAATTGTTATAAATCCTTCTTGAGACCGACCAACTGGGGTAAAATTGGCCGTCCTCAAGATGAATCTGCGAATTCTGCGATGGAGGAAATATTTAAATTTGTAGAATAGCGATGATTGCCAGTTTAGATTGGATGAACTAAAGAATATTTGTAAAAATCCAGCTTTAGATAACAGAACTACAAAAATACGATTGAAGTTGAAGTATGGTGCTAGAATTATTATTACTGAAAGACTGAGAAAATTAATATTTTTTGTTTAACATTTATTTGTTTATGTGATGTCAATGAAGAGGCAGCTGATTCTCTTCATTTGAACAATTTATAAACTTCCAGCCAGAAGAAGAAGAAATCGAAGAAGACATGATTGTAGAAGTCGAAATTGGAGAATGTGAATCAGATTAAGAAATCAATACTAAATATTAAAATCAATAATCAATATGCAGTAAACAGGATACTATACCATGAAACCCTGCCATAACCGATCGTAGAGTATGCCTACCGGGGAAACCACGTTAAAAAAAATGCGCCATGTACACTACCTCACAGGTGGTGTGGAAATGGGTGCATACCCACCGGGTTGGTCTAGTGGTTAACGCGACATCTCAAATCAGCTTATTTCGAAGTCGAGAGTTCTAAGGTTCAAATCCTAGTAAAGATAAAAATTTTTATACGGATTTGAA
>JAAAKQ030248814.1:0-10968 GCA_010016005.3 Zanna intricata | reverse complement strand
TTGGGATAAGTGTATTGCTAGCCAAGGACAGTACTTTGAAGGAGATTAATTCATATCTAAGGTAACTTTTTTACTTTTTTTTTTTTTTTTATAACATAATTCACCGTATTTTTTGACCACACCTCGTAAATAACATGATCCACCAAGTACAGAATAAAATTAAATTAGGTAGGATAACACTTACCTTATATCAATATATATATATATATATATATATACACACACACACAAGAGTACTTTCACAAATTTTTTACATCTTCAGTTGATCCAATTTTCCACGTAAAATTACACTTATGAAATACACAACTTAACAAAACAAGATTTTGATAAACATAATAAAATAAAATTTGTTCAAAATTTGGAAACAAACTTTAAAATTAATTTAAATTAAATGTAGTGTGGCTAGCCAATGTTATATTACTGTGTCAGTAATAAATCCAAACACACATATTCAATTTTTTAAAACATATCTATTATTTTAACTTTTAATTAATATTTTTATTATTTGATGAATCATTTTTATATATGGAACTCTTAACTTTAATTTTAACTTTTAAAACTAATTTTAAATCTTAAATTAGATTTAAAATCTAATCACACATGCACACACACACACACAAATATATCATTAGTAAGTTTAAAAATCTTTTATTTCAATACTTATTCACATAACTAATTGAAACATAGAAGTAAAAAGCCTACCTCAGTACAACTGGTTGCAACTGTGTTAGTCTGGAACATGCTAGGTATACTTCTGGATGGCGGTTATCAAAAATTACTAGGTATAAATTTCGTTGTTTATTGTTCAGATCTGGAAGCAAAAGATCTGGGTCTCTAAACATTTCTTTTGCACCAACACTGACTGAACCCAAGCGATCTGACAATTCTCCTGATCCTTTAGAGTTCGGAGAATAAACCACTTGAAGAAAATCACAGTCTCTCCTTGATTTATCTGTGAAGAGTAAAAAAAAATATATAAAAGATAATAGTAATTTTTCACTTTTAAAATGTATTAAACAGATTAATGAATAATGACCACAGCAACTATATAAGTATAGAAATATAAAAATTGCATTAAAAAACCATCAAATTTTATTTATATCAGTAAATAAATTTATAATTAAATACAGAAACAATAAATAATAAACTCAATCAGTATCAACTAGTGTAGTAAAGAAGAAACTATTAGGTAAACAGTTGCTATTACTATTATTACACAGTTTCTATTAGGAATTTATCTTTTGATAATAGATGTGAGACCGTATTTGGAAGAAATCCTCTGAGGTCGCCCTCAAAGCCAACAATAAAGAAATTCAATGTGTTAAGGCACAGTTATATTTATCATATCTAAATTAATAAAAAGCCTCTTCATAGCTACAGTTACAGATAAAGAAGTTAATTAACAAAGTCCAACTGGAATTGAAAAATGGATGGTAATATTATTACTTAAATCACCTTTTTGATCATATAAACTTAAGTTACAAAAATTTTCATCAGGATAATATAAAGTCCTTAAGGGATGATATATGATCTTTTTTTAAAAAATTATATTCTATAAATTGGGATAAAAAAATCCAGTGTAAATTATATAATTCTGAAGATATAATATGAAAACAAAAGCTACTTTCTAGTAAATTATGCTAACAAATTCAAAATTCTTCCCAAGAAATAATAGAGAATTAAATTTAAATGGCCAATTTCAGCTTCTGAAAGTTATGGAAGGTCCTTCCGTAACTGATATTCATGCACGCAATCATAAATTATCAACTTCACAGACATACAAGTTATGAGACTCAACCAGACCTGCAGTTGATAACATTAATCCAAGATGTCATTGAAAATATAAAAAATAATCTTTAATTAATTATAAATAAATCACTCATAAATTAATTATTCAGAAATATTAATAAAACAAGAAATTTTATTCCTACATATTATTACATTTACTTGTATTTCTACAATTGTTAATTTTAAACAATTTAAATTTATTATGAAATTCTATCATCCTCATTCATCCTCTGAAGTAATACCTTATGGTGGTTCCGGAGGGTAAATAGAAAAAAGAGAAGGTATGAGATTCTAAATATCTCAAGCTCATATAATTATTACAGAAACATAATTCTTTTGAATAAAGCTACAAAACCAACTACAGTATTTATCAGAAGTAGAAATTATGAAAATTATAATAAAACTTTCAGTGGCCAAGTGATTTGTAAATCTACATTTAGTATAAATACATTAGAAAATACTTTCACAATAATAGGATGTACAGTAAAAAAGATAAATACTTTTATACCTGATTCTGAATCCAGTATATCAGTGGTGAATATTTTCCAGTGGTGCTGTGTTGTAGGGTTCCTTGGCTTGGTGTGGTAAAGATCTGTGTATATAAGAGCATCAGTGCCTTCAATCTTTGTACTGCCAACCCATTGAAAATAAACTGAACCAGCCACTTGACCATTGAACCTTGCTTCAGCAACTTTGAGATTTGTACTACCAGCTGGCTATTTATAACAGAAAAAATTTATTAGTAAAGTTCTGAAATACTGTTTCAACAACAACAAAAAAACCATACAAAGAACAGTAATTAAGAATAAATAAAAATGATTTGATAACCATAGACATCATTTTTGTTTTTGAATTTTTCAATTTTCAATTTTTCTCTTCCCATCTTTCTTTAAAATCTATTCATTTTTACTATGAGATACATATGAAATAATGATTAGCCGTAGGATGTTGAAATTTTGGATTTAGGACTAGTGTAACAATCTAGTTGTGCAACTCCCTTTTGATTGCAATCAACTGGACCAAAAGTGTCCAGTAAAACCCAAAATTCAACAATCTGGGTTTTGGGTTTTTTCTTGACTGCAATAATAAGTACTAATTGAGAGCTTTTAAACCATATATTATAAGTGGTACTTATTTTCACTGGTTCCAGTTGATATAGCGAACAAATTTTAATTTAAAGAAATATTTGGATCTTACAAGGGGAAGGCACTTCGGTTCAAATCAGAATTCATCTTCTTTTTATAACTTTTTTTTTTTAAATTTATATATATTGATTTATTAACAATTATTAACCTCTGATTGTAAAAAAAGTTTTACGATAAATGATTAATAATAACAATAAAAAAAGTAATAACAATAGTTTAATAATAAGTTCAATAATAACAACATGAAAAGATAACAAAAGCTATTAATAAAACAAAATTTTATGTACTTTTCACTTCAAAATAATGTGCATTTGTAATTTAATAGGTGTAAAAGGAAGTCATGTAGTATCCATATCAGTTTTATTTTACAAGAATTTGAAAGCAAGTGTAATAAAATGGGAGGCACACACTGCTAATACCTAACAGGCGTGGACTACTAAATGCTTGATTCTTTTTTTCTAGACAGTAAATTTCTACATACACAGTTGTTTCAGGTCCATTAAGATTTATTTTTGCCCTTGCAAGTTTTTACTTAAAACTAAATAAAAAAAATAAATAATCATGTATATATTAACCGTTATTAGTTTTTACTCTATTTTACTTTCTTTACTATAGGAGTTAAGTCTAGAGAGTTAGTCTAGATAATTCTTACTCTGTGTAACCAAGCATGAAAGTATCAGTTAACAAAGAACTATTTTCCTCCAAGAGAAAAGTGTTTAAAATTTATTTACAAACTACCATAAAATTTAAGTAAATTATTTAGTTTATGAATACCGTAAATATAAAAAATTTAATTACATTATTTTGGATTACTATAAAGATAAAAATTGGGGTTCAGGAAAGAAAGAATTTTCAAACTGGAAGGTGTGAAAATTTCAGAAATATGACTGAATACTATAAAAATAATAATACAAGTGAAATTATGATGTAATAATTTTTAACCATGCAAAAAGATTCGATTAATAAAATGAGAATTAATTTTACTGATATAAAAAATACACCATAAGTGGTGTTATATATATATTTTACAATGGTATATATCATATACCATTGTAAAATATATGTGTAAATATCAGTATAAAATATGATATATGAAAAATTGTGAATATTACTAATATTAGATGTGTTATATAATAAATAGCCTCATATTATTTCTTGATTGATCAAAAATATTATACCAGAAAAAAAAGATTATTTTTGAAGTATAAAATACACCTTTCTATACTATGTTCGGAGAGAAGCTTCCACTATACTATTCTAAAATAATTTTTTTCTAATTTACATTCAGCTACTATCTAAAAAGAAATTATAAAATCATGTGACTATAATTAAAATGGGCTTCAATACTTATACCGATTAGGATATTCTATAAAAGAGTAACTAAGAACTAAGAAAAGTAGCTTTACTGTAAGTGTAGCACAAGCTCTAAGACCAGAAGAACTCTTTAAAAGTAGACTACGTCCCCATAAACCATGGGGGCCAACTAGAGGTATCACATCAATAGATCCTGATAAATCAGCACTTGCATTTACAGTCAAAGGTCCAACTACTGAATCCAGAGTCACAAGACTGAAACAAACAATAAAATAACAAAAGACAATTTTACACACAATGATAAAATTTTAAAACCAATAAAAAATTTGTTTCTTAAAGGAAGACTGAACAAAAAGATTTTCAACATTAAAATACAATACTGCAAATCCTTCATACTTGATAATTATTTTCAATCAATAAAAAGACAAAAGAAATTGCAATATACAACTATAACAACTTCTTTTAATTTCTTTGAATTTTATTTAAAAAGTATAGAAACAACACCCATCAGCTCCTCCAAGATGTAGCCGTATCATATGAAACATTTTTAATTAACCCTCTTCTTGCAATAGCAGGTCTCATTTCCAAAACAATAAACTATGCAATAATGATATGAAGAGAATCTGTGGAAGTGGAATGAATTGACAAAAATTAATATAAATAAGCTGTCATCATGCAGCTAGTGATGGCTATTTTTAGTTAAACATTCTTCAGTCTTTTACTTAGATCAACATAAAACTCATTTTATTCTTATATTTTAAGTTAATTTTATAAGTAAAATAACTTTTGTATGGATTGTTCTCCCTCCTCTTTCAATAAAGAAGTAAACATTGATTATAACCCAATTTCAGTTTATTAAATAAATAAAGGTGGAAAAAAGGATAATTCTATGTTATTCAATAAATTATTTTTATTGAATTTGAACAAAGTATAATATTTTGTGTAAGAACATAAATTTCTAACTTTGGTAGAAATTTCAACATTTTTTTGGTTAATAAATATTTCATAAACATTACTTAATTTCTGTTAACTTTTAATAACAAATCAATCTGTTTAAAATTGATAATGCATACCTCATTTCTTATCAGATGCCAAATAACTTATTTTTAAAGCTACAAGCATTTTGTTAAAAAACTGCAGATTTAGTTTAAACTAAGGTACTGCCAATAAAGGGATAAATAGGTCAGCAGTTTTATAGGGACCTGATTAATAACTATACTAACTATTCTAACTGTATTTTTACAATATAGGAATAAAGTCAGTAAACTGAATTTAAATTAATAAACAAGCATTATCAGAAGTTTTGTATTACAATATGTGTCAAAAAAATGAAATGAAACAAAGCACTTACAGTTTTCCTAACTTTTTTTCATCGCATCTATCCTTTATTTGTGTATAGTCGACTGGGAATTGCTGGACTGTCCATCCCCATGATACCTGTGTATCATCTGCACTAGCATAAGTGACAAGATCAGTGTGTATAAAAACAGTCTCATTACCTTTGTCTTGAATAAAGATAATTTCACCTTCCAATCCATTTTCTGAAAATCTAGCTGATAAATGAAGACTATGAACAAATGTGACTACACAAAGTGTCAAAATGAATGCTGTAAAAAACAAATAAGATGTTTTTAAAATAGTAAATAAATTATTTTATAAGAGCTACATAGTACTAAGATATAATATGCTCCAGTCATACTAATTAAAAGTTTATTTGTAACAATTAGCAAGTACAAATTAACAATTTTTTAATTCTGTAACTGATTAATATATTTTTAAATACTATAAACAATTCAATTGGTAGAGATAACTGCTAAACAATAGAAGGCAGCAGATTATTTCCTAACAATTGTTTTCTTTCCTTGAATCGGTAACCTCATTATTGCTTTAAAATAGTTTGTATCACATAAATGATAATAGCTGGAAAAGGTTGATGTACATTTTCTCATAAGAAAAAAATAACTATTCTATATTACTCAGGCTTTCTCTTGAGAGATAAAATCCCATAAACACATCTAGGTTGATAAAATTAGTTCTTTACCTCTTAATGTAAAGAATTTACACATAGAAAGAGAGAGAGAGAGAGAGTAAGAGAAATAAAAGCGAAGGATAAATTTATTAGATCAGCATATGTGTAGTAGATATTAGAAAACTGATAAACTTTTTCTTCTGTCATAAATGGCATACTTTCTAACCTTCAAAATTTATAAAAATTATAATAAAATATTATTTAATAAATAAATAAGTGTATTTTGTTTGTAATTTAAGTCATAAAACAGGTTTCAATAAAAATGTACAGTTTCAGAATATAAAATAAATTGTTGTATCTATTTATTTTATTTTAGTTACCTCCTGGGATAAGCATTGAATCCTTCTAAAATTATAACACAACGTGGTAAAGACAAAATAAGTATTCCATTATTTACTGCAGTAATAACCTTAAAACGACGTATGATGTACGTAATGAGATCCAGCATTCACAAAAGCATTAAAGTCTCCAGATTCAGACCATTCAAATCAGCGTGTAAAACAAGCAGATGGTTGATAAAACAGCTGTCTGCTAGGTTGCTCAAACACCATTATAACCTTTAAATACATGAAGAAGTAATCATCAGAAGGAATTTGTTTAACATCAATAATTAATCGCAATTAGCAGTGTTTAAATAGATATGTTCTACAGAAATTATTTTGTCGAATGGAACTATTTCTTATTACATACTTCCAGTACTTTACGTGAACCACAGACTATGAGATCAGCTGATTTCTAAGCTAAGTAGTTCAATGACGTCTTGCAACTGTTTAATGTCAGTTGGCAGTCAGCTGTTTCTCATTTTACTGAATAAAAGATAACAGTTATTTGATACTCAGTGCGGTCTACGGCGTCCACATCCTTTGTTGAAAAGCGGTATCTTTTGGAAACATTCCAGCTCTTTTATAAAAAGAGAAGACGATTTGAAATTCTTAAAATATTTTCTGACATCCATTCCTACTTCAGATGAATTAAGGTCCGTCTCAGGAAACTGTGCAGCAGATATAAATATGAATTCAGTATGTATGAATAATATCTCAGTAGTTTAGACTTGATCATTCTGTCCCTCTCATGTACAACAGCAATTATTGCTTTATGCGTTTAATAATGTACTTACTATAAGCTACCACCTTTCTGACGCTGTGACTTGCCGATGGTAAGAAATGAAAAATTTTGTTGAATCTTTGATGTTTAATAATGATAACATCATTTGTAATGCTTCACGAAATTATTCAGTTCAATGAAAGAAAATATTTCAATCTAGCCTATGTTAGAAAAAAAACATAAAATGCCGTGAAAACTGATTCTGAACTGCCGATTTTTTAAAAAGTACATATTATATCGTGTTTTAAAATCAATGCGTTTTCGTTTCATGTCCAGAAAAAATAATTCTTCATTGATTAAACGCAATAATATTATTACATGACGTAAGGAATATTTAACAGAAATTAAGCGATTTCGTGAAGAGGTTAAGACAATTTATTATCTAGATTAATGTTGGGTTAATGCAGGATATGTACAGGAAAAGATATGGATGGATAAAGAATTAAAGAGTGCGAAAGATGGTTTTATCAACTGAAAGGTTTATCAACTGTGAGGAAACCCCGGCTGGAAAAGGTAAACGAATAATTTTAATCCACGTTGGAAGTGAAAATGAGCTTTTGAACGGTGGTTTATGAGTATACCAGATCTTCCCACGAGTATCACGATGAAATGAATGGTGAAAATTTTATACATTAATTTAAAAGAATTGTGGAAATTGTTGCTGAAGGATTCGTCACAGTATTAGATAATGCGCTGTACGATTCCTTGAAAACTGGAAAAATTCCAAACGCTTCGACCCGAAAATGGTAAATTACCGAATGATTAAAATTGCGTACACCGAAGACATGTTAAAACTAGAACTTTAAAATCAGTTAAAATATCTAGTAAATAAAATTGCAAAATCAAAAAATTGTACAATACGGCGTCTTTCTCCATACCATTGCAATTTTAACCCAATGGAATTGATATGGGCGCTAATGAAAGGCTAAACTAGGAAAAATAACACAACATTAAATTAAGTGATGTAAAACGTTTATTGATAGGTCTTAAGAGAGGAGATGAAAATATTTAGAGAAATTGAATTCAACATGAATTTAAAGAAAAAAAAAAAGCGGAAGCGAGCAGACAATTTGTGTGAAATACTACTGATCATATAGAGATCAATTTGGGAACCGATAGCAATAGTTCAACAGACAGTAACTTATCCGGGTACTGAAGAAGTAAATTGTGGTAAATATTTTTTCGGTTTTACTAGATGAAATTTTAATATAACGGTAACGTAATTTCTTAAACATTTTATTTTTAAGGTAAATGTATCATCTTATCACAATTTTCAAATTGTGTTTATTACAAGTTATTGTTATTTAATTTTTATGTTAGATCGTGAAAGAGAAGCGTTTTTTACTCGGATGGATTGCGCAAAATTAAATTAGTCATAATACTGTTGTTTTAATTTGCGGCAAGTTTTCTTGAATCAAAATACAGTTAATTACTTTTAAATAGAGTTCAGCCCACTTTTTCTGTTTAGCCTCCGGAATTACCTTAAGGTATTACTTCAGATGATGATGTATATGAGTGTAAATGAAGTGTAGTCTTGTACAGTCTCAGGTCAACCATTCCTGAAATATGTGGTAAGTTGAAACCCAACCACCAAAGAACAATGGTATCCACGATCTACTATTCAAATCCAAATAAAAGTGATTGCCTTTACTAGGATTTGAACTTAGTAGTCTCGACTTCGAAATCACCTGATTTACGATGACGAGTTAATCACTAGACCAGCCCGTGGGCTAAAAAAAACCCACTTAAATATTATCAAGATACTGTTGAATTAATAAATGAATCTATTTTTTAAAATAATATGTATTTTAAATGAAATTTTAAAAAAAGATTATATTTTTCTTTATAAAATAGATAATTTTTTTAACTCCATGTAATGAAGATTTATTACGAAATCGTAAATCCATCCGCACGTACATGTGACTCCATCAAATATTTTTCCTTCACTTCGATAATATGCAACATAGAAATACATTATTAAATTTTGATATACGTAAATTATCCATTGCATTTTATGGGTGTTCAAACAAAAGTAATATCTATTTATTATAAGTAGTTGAATGAGCAGAAAATAAAATGAATATGGAAAAATATAAATTTTAATATTATTCATTTGAATTAAAATAAAAATAAAAAATACAATCGTTCATAAAGTAAATAAAAGAATATTCAGTTCAAAAAAATATTTACAAATTACTGTAGTGATTCAGTATTTCAAAACATCTCAAAAATATTATTTTACTTCAAATAATTAATAAATTAACAATTACCGGTGTTGGTCAAAACTGAAAAAAATATTTTTGCGGGGACTTACATTTTATAACATACTAACAACAAACTTTCCAACAAATTTAGTTGCAGATTTTTAATGAATTTGACCCATATTATTGTGAGGCTTACGATATTTTCCGAAGTTTTAACGCAAAAAACTCTGTTACGCGTTAGTGATAAACCAAATTATAAAAAAAGTCGTCTTTGTGCCAGACGACTTTTTTACAACGCTTCTAAACCACTTCAGAATCGTAATTAAAATCAAAAGAACTGAACCATAAAGGTTAGATTCCGAATGGTATTAATGGTTTGAACTGTACCGTTTGGTATAGTTCAATAAATTAAAGGGAGGCAAACATTTCATACGAGGTTAATTAGTCAGTAATCCAATATGCACTACGTTTACCTCCATGCTCGACAGAGTTTTTTGCGTCGAAACTTCGGAAAACATCTTAAGCCTCACAATAATATCGGTCAAGCAATGTAACGATAGGAAAGCATCCTCATGTACTATTTCTACATCTTCATGTACACCTATCACTTGATGTTCAATTCAAATTGAAAATTGTTAGCAATAATTTATTGATAAAGCCTTATTTTTCGATTGATTAATTTATTGTTTTATCTTTATTCTTGTCTAATGAATATTGACTAGTTTCCGGTAATTATGAAAGCACATCTTTATAAATTTGTTTTGTAAATGTTATTGGTTCGGATTTTTTAGAGTGTGTTACCAGTGCTCACCATAAACCAGAAAACCAAACTCACTTATAAAGATTGCATTTGATTGTCAGATTGATGATAAATTGTCAACATTAAAAATAAATATCTTTAAAAAAATGTTTTAATAAATTGTAAAAAAATATTGAATCATGCATCCTAACTGAAATGCCAAATTTAAAACTGCTTTTTCTGTAAAAAGGATCATAGTTTTGTGCTACGGAGAGATTTTAAGGTGAAAAGTTTTCACTTTGATTCTTATCATCGATAGAGAATCAAATTTAAGTTCACTTTCTTATCAAAAATATTTAAAGAATTTCTGCTTAATTTCATGCATTCTGAAACTCATCAATATGAATAAAATGGCCAAATTATTCATAATTGTATTATTTAATTTGCTAAGTTTCGTTGAACCTTATCTGTTAAAATATATTAATGTAATATATTAATAAAATATATTAATATAAAAAAATAATTAATATAAAAAAATAATTAATATAAAAAATTAATATTAATATAAAAATGTTATAGGAATTAGCGAAGTTCGATGGGAAGAGGAAAACGATTTTTGGTCAGGTGACTTTAGGATAATTAATT
>JAAAKQ030248803.1:0-10968 GCA_010016005.3 Zanna intricata | reverse complement strand
ATCACCTGGATGGAGAGAGTTCGGAATGAGGAGGTACTTCGTAGAATGGGAGAAGAGAAGACGCTTATCGAATTAATAAAAAAAAGAAAATGCAATTGGTTGGGATATTGGCTGAGACATGACTGCCTGCTGGTGACGGGGTTGGAGAGATTTGTAACAGGGAAGAAAGCAAAAGATCGGAAACTAATGAAGCTGGTAGACAAGATAAAAAGGGAAGGAAGTTACTACAAAATGAAAAGAATGGCCCAAAATCGAGCAGAATGGAGGGCGGCCTTGTGAAGACCTGCCTTTGGGCAGAATACTTAATATTATTATTATTATATATGTTCAAACCTTACTAACGACTAAATAATCCGATTTAAACGATTCATTTTTATTTTATAAAGCAAGTCCTATGATTCCGCAGTAAATTTATTCCAGAAAAAAAATCAGTGGAATATTTTTTAAATGAGCTATTACCAGAATAAAACAACCTTTTAAGACTTATTTTATGTATTATTTTCGTTTTATTAAATATATTTAACGCTATAATAAGCCATATATAATTCTCATATTGAAAATATGATCACGCGAAACTTTATGAAAATTTATAAAAAACTTGAAAAAATCAATTATATTTTTGCATTCTAGACAGACACGCCTCATGTTCGGTTGTAGTTATTTAATAATGATTCTCTGTATATTTTTTTATCAAAAACGTCTTTGCGTTTCTTTCAAACCGATTTTTTTATTCAGATCTCGTTTTGTACTTTTCCGAAGAATGTAGCTAGAATAGCTACATTAAAGCGGAAAATATATTAAAGTATGGTGATCATTTTAAAAATTGGGTATCGGAATTTTTGAAAATTTTTACATTTTAGAGTCCAACTAGGTTATCTAGGCAAAAAAAAATATAAATACTGTATATGTATACGTATGTACGTATATGTGACCCACTGATTTAGGTCTTACATTTCAAGATTGACCAAACCAATTTTCTCCAAATTTGGCTCAAATATTTTTATATATAACGCATTAGAGTATTCATTTTTTCAAAATTTGGTAAGGGGGAAAACTGACTTTGATTTTCTTCAAAGATATTTTAGAGAAAATTTTATTAAAGCAAATCTGCTACCTATAATACATGTATAAATAATCCAAAGAAATTTTTTTCAAAAACTAACCCCCCCCCACCTTTTAAAATTAAAACTTTTTTCTATAACCCTTCGATTTAAATATTTTTAACTGATTTTTTTGATCATGAATACTTCATATACAGAGCTATCAAGAGATGTATAAATATTTTTTGTAATTATAAATCCAGAACCTAAAATGAGGAAAGGTTTTTTGAAAATTTTCTTTTTCTTATTTTAGCCCTTATGGAAGGAAGTGTTTCAGAAAGTGTGTTTTCGAAAGAAGTGAATTTAGAAAAATATTTATTTAAGCAAATTTGTTAATATTACCACATAACTGAATATTTTTAGAAAAAATATTTCTTAAAATTTATTTCCCATCTGTAAAAAATGTACATTCTATTTTTTGTTTTCTGGTTTTAACTCTATTAATTTTTATTATTAATAGCGAGAAAAACATCTAATACTTAGCCAGCTTTTTATATACCATCCCAACGTGTTGATTAAAAAAAAATAATAAATAAAAAAACTAATGTAATAAAATCTTTTTATGAACATCTCACTGGAAAAAGAAAACATAATTCAATTCTAAGTTAAAGTATTAAATGTCTTTTTGCTCAGACTTTTTAAAAATCGAAATTTAAATACTGAATATAATTACTTTTTTATACTTTAGAAAAATTTTGAAGTTCATTTAGTATTAAATTTTATTTTAGTAACATAAGATGGAGGAAATATTAAACTTCTTCGGAAAGTAATGTATATTAATCTTTATTTCTCTTAAAGCTCAATGAATAAATTTATTTCGAAAATATTAAAAAGTAAACAGATGATAAGTTAAAACAAATTTTTATTTTTAACATTATTCTTTTTAAAATTGCCAATGTTGTCGGAAACCAGTTAAAACAGCAGGTGGATATTTCACTAAAAATACAACATTAACATTTTTTATTATGTCGAAATAATAAATATTCTTTTATAAATTTGCAATATTATTCTGAATAAAATAAATTATCCTATAAATTTAAATTTAAAAAATTTTTAACATAATATAGTCTAATGTAAAAACACGCACATAAACATACGCACACACGCGCGCGCGTCTTTTAGACATCTTTTTGAAGATAGTATTACATTATCCAGAACACCTGCTTTTCTTATATATTTTTTTAACACCTGCTGGACATCAACGTATTATGTAATGTACCAGAGAACATCAACAACAAAACGAAACATATAATTGAAACACCTGTTCATGATTTAAGAAAAAATAATGATCTCTAGGTGTATAGCATTCACCTTTTTTCCTATATATATATATATATATATATATATATATACATACAATAAAAAAAAGTGTTAAAAATAACTACAAATAGCGATCATTATTTCATAGTAAAATGATAACTGTGATTAGCACTGTTACATTCAATATATCTATCGATAATTTTGTATTTTTAATAATAAATTAAGTCGATAATATTGAACAATATTACATAAGTTCTTGTAAGTACACAGAGGTCATAAAAAGATATTGGAATATATATATATATTTTTGGATTATTAATTAAATATATAAACTAGAAGCTAGTGTACGGAATATGAAATTAAATTTTTTTAGCGTATAAAAAAAAATGCCATGTCTGAACGAGATTCAAACTCGGGACCTCCAGATTAAAGATCGAAACACTACCACTCCGCTATGGTGATCGGAAAAATTAATACTGTTGTGAAAAACTTTTGTAATCAAAATATATTCTTCGTTAAAGGATTAAATTTCAAATAATAATTCACAAAATCATTCCATTTATAAAAAAATTATATCATTACAGATTTTTCTTTTCATATATTAATTAAAATTAATAAATTTTATAATAAAACATATAAAGATGATTTTAAATTAAAACTAAAATAAATAATATAAGAGAAATGTATAAAAATTATCCTGAAGATGGAAATGAGTAAACATGATTATATGACATTTAAAGTGAAGAAAAAAGATGATTTATATTAGATGATATCAATAGGAAAATATAAAATGTTTAAGCATGTGACGGTTGAATAAGTAAGTAAATAGTAAGGATGAAGTCAGCTATAGAATAAACACAAGTAGAAATATGATAAGAGTACTAAAAGCAGCTTTATAGATTGCAGGAAACATTATAAATACCTTGATGTTATTCTTATGGCGAAAGATAAAACATAACTTTAAAACTATGTAGCTCATTAATGTAAATTCATACGAAAAAGATATTATTTTACAATTTTTTAGTATTTTTTTTTTTTTTAAATTCAGTTTTATTTTTATCATTTAAAAACGTTTTTATTTTACATTTTATACTTTTATTATTATTTAAAATATAATACTTACAAAAAAAAACCAATACGAAAATAAACCGTAAGAAAGACATAGAAGGCGGGAAAACTACAAGATGGGATACAAATAAAAACCACTTCCTAAATATCGATACTACTAAAAAAAGACAAACCACTAGACTTAGCGGAAATTTTTCTCGGTAAAATAAACTTCTTGACTATTGCAAGAAGTAGAGAAAAACATCTGGTATTAAAAGAAGGCAAACAAATATTTTTCCTATTTTATAGTTTGTCATTTATTTAACCATTGACAAGTTTCTATAAATACAGGCAAGTAAAGACAACCCATTTCACACTTAAAGGTAAAATTATAAATAGTAACCTATAAAATGAGCATAGTGATCTAATGCAAGAACTGTTGGATAATTGTAAAATACAAACATTTTCTGAATTACTTACAATAAATCAATATATTTTAAATAGCAGGAATTACGTATTAAAGCTCTATAAATTGAATTTAATTGTAATAATTAAGAATATTTTATTTTCTTTTTCTGTTTAGCCTCCGGAACTACCGTAAGGTATTACTTTAGAGGATGAATGAGGATGATAAGTATTGAATGTGAATGAAGTGTAGTCTTGTACAGTCTCAGGTCGACCACACCTGAGAAGTGTGGTTAATTGAAACCCAACCACCGAAGAACACTGGTATCCACAATCTAGTATTCAAATCACTATAAAAATAACTACCTTTACTAAGATTTGAACCTTAGAACGCTCGACTTCGAAATCAGCTGATTTGCATGTCGCGTTAATCACTAGACCAGCCCGGTGGGCTTGTAATTAAGCATATAAAAAAAAAGAAATTCATGTAATTAAATAATGTGAATCCCTTCGTATTTTTCATTATAAACCCTAATCTAACACTTTAATGAAATAAAAACAACGTATAGAATGACGATGTAGGAGCACTCTGGTCTGACCCCTTAATACTAAAAAAGTCTAACGAAATATAGATTATAATATATAAATATATGTATATATAGAGCCCGTCCCCTGAGACGTAAAGTTTTTACTTATGTTTATTATTTCATCAACATCACACTCGGTTCAAAACTTGACGTTGTTCGATATTTAGACGCTACTGACTTCTGTCATCTCACTGTTCATCTTGAAAATCTCTTAAACTCATGGCTTTTTTAGATACCCTTCTTCCAGTTTTTTTTGGCCTATCTTCTTTTCCTTTTATGATGTAGAATTCAGTCTATTGTCTGTTTAGGTAACCTATATGAAAGCGATACACTGTACATGCCTGTAAAAAGTAGGTTGTCTTCTCTCTATGAACCCGTGATCGTATCTTCCAGTTCCATCTTCCGTCTTCATCCCTAATTTTACCCGCTTATGAAGTTCTTACTGATCGTTTTAAGTCCATCAATTTGGACAGCTTCTAACATTGTCTAATGTCTGTCGATAATTTTCAAAGCTTCTTATCCATAAAATCGACTACTTTTGATTATTGTATTATTTATATTGTATTTTCGACGTTTGGTGCGTGTTTACTCCAAAAAATTCCATTCAGACATCCTATTAATCATTTTGTCTGTACTATTCTTTCTCTTATATTCATTTCATTTGTCCTCGTCTTGTCGAATATTATTCTTAAATATGTATGTGTTCAAAGGCTTCTATCTCTTCTGAATTATCAAATTGTAAATTTTGGATTTCAGATCTGATTCTCAGATATTTTGTTTTTTCGATGTTCATTGCATCCTCATAGGTTTGTTTTAACTTGCGAGTCACTCATTCGCTATTTCCTGTTGAACTACCTAATCTTCCGCTAATTTTAAACTGATGATTTTAAACTAAAATGATGAGTTTTCCAGTGATATTCCGATCCTTCAAGCATTTTCCTTTCCATTTCGTGAATGCCACTTTAATATATATATTATAAATAAAGTTGGGGATATTTAACCAACGAAATTTACCAAAGAAATTCTTTTCGGCTACGCCGTTCAAGTCAAGTACAATATCTCGCTTTTTTATTGGTTATGTTGATTACTAAATTAAAGAGTTAAGCATCAAAATTCCCAAATAAAAAATATTTTGATTTTTGGCGGTTTCCTTATTCAGTGAAGAATGTTCAGGAAAATCTGTTCATAAAAAAGTGATACCGAAAAAAAATTATTAAAAGAAAATTGTTTAAACGTATTGAAAAAAATAAAGAACAACTTTTATGAACGTATGGAAAAAATTACTTGTGGTTTTGAGTCTGGAATAGACTCAAAACATAGCTACTTAAAA
This sequence comes from Zanna intricata, assembly GCA_010016005.3. Classification (NCBI taxonomy): domain Eukaryota; kingdom Metazoa; phylum Arthropoda; class Insecta; order Hemiptera; family Fulgoridae; genus Zanna; species Zanna intricata. The sequence goes on along the minus strand of JAAAKQ030248803.1, from coordinate 5,239 downwards.
ACAAAATATTGTTTCATAGGTATCAAAGCTACTTTAATTTTACTAGCCCTTTAAGTGATAAAAAAACAAATACAAAAAAAAAGTTTTAATAATAAAATGAAAAGAGTTAGAGCCCCCCCCCCAAAAAAAAAGAACATATAATTTTAGAGGTGATGAATAAATTTTAAGAAAATTTTTTCTAAAAATATTCATGTATAAGTTAAGTTTAACAAATTTGCTTAAGTAAAGTTTTTTCTAAATCTAACATCTCCTTTAAGAAAGGCTAAAATAAGATAAAGAAATTTTCACATAAACATTTTGCATTTTAGGTTTGGGGTTTATAAATTAAATAAATTGTATAAATTTCTTCATAGCTCTATATATGAAATAAAAACTTTAAATAAATTAAAAAAGTATATTTAAACATGAAGGAGATAAGATAGGAGAATAATATAAGAGAAAGGAGAAAAAAATATATACTTCAATTTTATGAGGTGGGGGTTGATTTTTTGAAAAAAAAAAACATTTTTTAAAATTATTTATACAGTATATGCATTGCAGGTAACAAATTAGCTTTTATAGTTTTCTGTAAAATGCCTGTGAAGAAAATCGAAATTGGTTTTTTCGCTATATCCCCCATCTCATTATAAAATTCAGAAAAAATTATAAGATCAACGTTCCATACATAAAGATATTTGAGCCAAATATGAAGAAACTCGTTTCAGTCAGTTATTAGATACAATGCTAAAAGCAACGTGACACTCATACGTACACATACATACTTATATATGTATTTTAGTCCAGATGAATTAGTTGGATCCTAAAACTTAAACATTTGTGAAAACTTCTCATTTTTGACATGATCACCATATTTCTCCTTTAATACAACTATTCTAGTTATATTCTGCGAGAAAGTAAAAGAATTATTTAACAGATTTAGCACCCTTTGGATCTTAGTTATGTATATCTATTTTCATTGATATACATAACCAATCCATTGTGTGTTTACCTGTGCATTTTTTTTTTAATCAACCTATGTTAAGTAACGGAATATACTCGTACTATGCTCGGATGTAATAATTATAAAAATAAAAGCTGTTAAAAAGATAGATAAAGGTTCGCTTTGACGATTATCCAGATGAGCTGTGTGTTTTTATCATTATCTTATATGAAAACTGCTAAATCATTTCCAGAATGTTTCTAAAATTTTCCCATAACATTACAATAACTAAATGTTTGCAAAACATAACTGGATTATATGGCATTGTTCTAGATATAATAAAGCAATTTATATTATTCAGGTACACATTAATTGACAATACACATTTTTCGATTTTGTTTTATCTTACGTAAACATTTCAGTAACCTCCTGTCTTTATCAAAAAATTAAGCAAAAATCGAACCCCCATCTTATAAGATTTTATAATTTTCTTAATACTAGAACGGCCCCTTTTATACTGCCGAAATAATACATAAAATTTTTATTGGATTTGTTGAGAGAAACATGATAAAATTATTTTAAAAAAATATAAGTATTTATAATGTAAGAAACATGAGAACATTTTCGATGCATACAAAAGATATCATTTACAACGTATAGTATGGCCTGATATTTTATTCTCGCCTCTATTTTAGTTTAAAAAAAAAGCGTGTGCTATTTAATCGCTTTCATAACGTTTCATGAAATATTCCAAGGACTTAGTTTCCGGTGGCCCGCATTCCAGTAAAATAGCTGTCTGAAGTTCAATACACAATAACGTCTGCATCATATATGTGAGAAATTACATTACGTTTATTAATGTACGGTACCAATTAAAATAACTCTATTAATTACACAACAGATAACAAGATTCTCATTTTATTAAACTTTAAAAAAAATCTGATTAATAGACTTTACAATTACATTGTACTATTATTATTATTTTTAAATTAATTCATTGCAATTACTTCTTCATACATAAAACAATACGAGATTACATATCATAATTTTCCTTATTCATTAACTGTACAAAAATTTAACATTAATTACATAAAATTACTCATTTTTAAGAAAAACTAACTGAATTAATTTTAAAGTATGTACGTACTTTTTTTAAGATGTTAAAATATGTTTATTATAAATTTTATTCTTCATCCACAATAATTTTAATACCACTAAGTATATTCACCACTAAGTGTCATTGATGAAAATTGTGACAAATGATAGAAACGTTTTTACACAAAAAAAAAATTAATAAACTGAAAATATTTTTAATTTTGTTTGGTTTAATTTCAAGCTACATAAATTATTATCATATGTAAATATTCTTTAATTTAGCAATTGGAATAAAAGATAAATTAAGATTCCCTTAAATAAATAAAATCAATATAAACTATAAAAATAAAACTGGTAGGTGAATTGTCAATCGGTAGTTATTTTTGTCACCAGCGCTTTAACCGTAATGTACCAGTCTTTAAGACATTATCGATAATGAGATACAATCATAAATAATAATCATTCCTTGTCCATCTAATTAAGAAAAAAGAGGAGTGAAGTAGTTCCCTGTTGTCTCATTAATTAGGCCGAATATATTATCTTGGATATCAATATGACAAGCCTACTACTAGAATAGAGGTAATATAAGTCACTAAATTCTCTCTCTCCACTATATTAACTGGCTATGCAATGAATATCATTACTCTCAGAGTTAGCAACTCTTATAAAAGACATACAAAATATCAATAAGAAAGACTGTCGTGGATATTATAAATCAACTGTTATAAATATCCATAACTTTAACGCAACAAGGGAGTTCAACTTAATCCGTTATAAAAAATTGTTTTCCTTAATATTCACGTTGCAAGTGGGGGGTTACTTATTGTTCACCAGTGAACAATAAGCAACCCCCACCCCACAGCCCAATGAGTCGAGGACGATATTCATGTAAATGAAGGTAGTTTTGTGTAGACTCAGGTCGACCGTTCTTGAGGCATTAGTTGAATCCCAACCACTAAAATACATACATTGTCTAATATTCCAATCCGTATAAAAACAACTAGCTTTTTAAGAGTCAAATTTCAGAACCCCTGACTTCGAAAACCAGATGTTAAACAACTGTTTGGGCAAATCGGTACAAAATAATTGAAATTATATTTAAGAATTAAAAAAGTGATCTTACTTTATTATTTTTTTGTTTTATATAATTAGTAACAATTTGATTAAAATAAATCAGTAATTAATATATGTACGTAAGACTGACAAAATCATTATCATTAATAATAATAATAAGATGCATCAATTAATTATTATAATTTATGAGTAGTAGAGACTTTTAATTAGATTTGAACGCTGCATAGAATAAAAACCTAAAACGTCATCAATAACATAAATTTCCAATTAAATTAGGGCAATATTGGCATCTAACATGTGGGTAAATTAAAAGAAAAATCATATATTATTAATTTAAAGTGACATGTTACATGAAATATGTTTTTTTTTGTATGTTTATGAAAAAAAGTTGCAATTTGTGGCAAGTAAAATATTACCTGCCATTTTTTTTCCTTTTTTTTTGGATGTGTAGGTTGGTTTAATACTATGAAGTGGTAATAATCTTAGATGACCCATAATCCATTAAGTTGAACAACTTTGACTACCCATGCACCAAGGGCGCCCACCATATCTGGGAGATATTATTATTTCTACTATTAGTGTTATTATTATTATTGTCACGTTCTAATAAAAAACATTAGCACACATTAATCAGATATTATTAATGATGTCCTAATGAAACCTGATTTTAATTTTAAAACGCAATTAATATATACAAATAATATGCATATAACGGTTAATCAGAATTATTTCTTTTACATATTGCAAACGATGAAAATATTTCCATTTGGTGCCAGAGTATTCTCCTTTTTATGAAATTAAAAAGGCTAAGAAGTAGTAAGGGAAAAAATTTGCAAATTGAATGAAAAACTTTAGAAGCAGAAAATAAAAATTCAACACATTTTTAGGAGAATTAAAGAAAAACTAAGTTCTCAGACTGATCCGTATGTAATTTTTCTTAGTTTTATATATTTTTAAGCCTTATACTTCGATTTATGATTTTATTTCGTTTTGAAAGAGGTAAGTTTTTTCATATAACTTACTGCAAGATTTTTTTTTAATTAAAAATGTCTGCAGAGACAAACTGAAATGCATTTATAGTATCAGATTGTGATAGAATGATGATGCATAGCCATTTAAAATAATTTCACCAAAAAATTAATGAAAACCAATTGGGTAACTTAGGATAAAACTAAAATTTATATTAACCGAACAGGTTGGTCTAGTGATGAACTCGTCATCGCAACTCAGCTGATTTCGTTGTCGAATGTTCTAAGGTTAAAATCCTACTAAAGGCAGTTACTTTTTTACGGAATTGAATATTAGATCGTGTTCTTTCGTAGTCGGGTTTCAATTAACCACGCATCTCAGGAATAGTCGACCTGAGACATACAAGACTACGCTTCATTTACATTCATACATATCATCTTCATTCATCCTCTGAATTAATACCTTATGGTGGTTCCGGAGGCTAAACAGGAAAAGAAAAAAAAGCGTTATATTAATTATGCTATTGAAAAAAGATTAAATTGAGAAGATAGAATTCTATTCAAAGAATTATCATTTTATTAGAAAACGGTTATGAAAAAAAGAATTTTTATTTTGAGTGGTTTAACCTATCTAAGCAAGCCTATCCTCAATTTTATTTAATGTACAGAGTGTATGACAAGTTCTTCCTGGACTTTCATAATCTATTTTACTTGTGAAAATAATGGAAAAAGTTCATATAAACATATATCTTAAAATACTTCGTTTGCGAGTTACGGCTAGTGAAAGATTTCGCTCAGATTTCAATTATTCCGGTGAAAAGGGGTCGTACTGAAATTTTCAAGATGTTAATTAAGAAAGAATTAGTGATTTCTTATCGTTTTTGATCTGAAAAATTGAATAAAATAGATCCCAGAACCGTATCTGCAAAGGATTTTGAGAATTCTGGGGGTGAAACCAATAAATCGGGTTAAAAACCCTGATTTTTATATTTGACGTATAACTTTGTAAATAGGTAATAAATACATAAAACTTTTAAAAGAAACTTGTAGAGAATTTAATTCTATTCAAAGAATTGTAAGATAGGTTGAATAAATGAAAGAAAAGTTAAAAAAATCCGAATTTTATTTAGAAACTGTACATTACTACATTTGTCAGAAAAGTATTTCTTTAATGTAAATAAAA
>JAAAKQ030248792.1:0-10968 GCA_010016005.3 Zanna intricata | reverse complement strand
GAAACCAAATTGGTCTTCTCCTAGCACTTCTTCCACTCTCCTCTCAATTCTTCTGTACAGAATCCTAGTTAAGATTTAAAAAAAAAAATATGTACATTTAATTTAATAGGCGTACAAGGAAGTTATGTTGTGTCCACATAAGATATTTTGTAAAAAATTTAATCTCAAATACAGCAATATATTTTTCAGATTGGATTTGATTAACGGTTTGGCCATGATAAAGTTTAACATCGGTAAGAAACATAATCAGACTGAAACCGAAATACATTAAAACGGCCATAATCGCGTAACATTCCGAAACAGCAATAGTCTTATGATTTTTCCAGATATAAAAATTATGTTCGTTGAAAATATCAGCTCAAAATTTCGGTATCTCGTATCTACACACTCGTATTTATATAAATATTATATAATAAATTTTTATATATACATCATATATGGATTCTGTAATTTTAAATTCCCTTTACAATTCTTTTCTTTCGTCATCTCATATCTCTAATCCTGGATTCCATAATGTATGACCTAGTAACATAATTATTCTTCTTGTGAATACCTGCTACAAAGTTTTATTTTTATTTAAATGGTCTTTAAATTTTCTCGAAAAGTTTAATTTTTGTCATTCCTTGGTATCTAAATCAAAAAAAAAAAAAAAAAAAAAAAATTAATTTTATCTATTTAGATGTCCTTTCTTTGTGTTTAACTATAAAAACTTATTAAAATGTAAAAAAAAAAAAACTAATGTATAATAAATATATATAATGTACATTAAATATTAATGTAATATATAATGTATATTATTAAGTTTATTTTGATAGGAATATAATTATTTTCTGTCTGAAATTACATTTCGCTTCATTTTTTTATGTTTTCCTTAGAAACATAAAATTAATATATATATATATATATATATATTTTTTTTTAATAACCAGCAATTAAATTTCAAGAGCTTTTTAATATCAATTCATTTTTTAAGATTTTCAGGCTCCATAAAAAAAAAATCTTGATATCTTCTTCCTTTTCTTAATACTTTATTATCTTTCTTTTAAATCATATATCTAATCTCTACTCTAGAAATTAATCCATCTTTTTGGTAATATATTGTATCACTTATCCTTAGTTATAACTAAAAAAAAAAAAAAAACGACGAAAAGAGTAACAAGAAAAGTATCATCAGCATATGTTAACATTTTTACTGTTACTTTGCTCTCTAACATTTTCCTTCAAATCCTTTACTTTCTTTTCAACATATAAGTTGCAAAGCAACATGGATTTACTAGATCTTGTCTCGCTCCGTTCTGTATTGTAGTTCATTTTTATTGTTTTCTTATTCTTATCGCACCAACCTCATTATTCAAAACAAATGATAAATAATTCTTGTTAAACATAACAGATGATAAATAATTCTTCTTTCTTTACATTTCAACAACATTCTAATTTAAATTTTAATAATTTTATTTCTGTACATGTTTTAGCATTGTTTATGAGTGTTAAACAAAATGAGAAATTATATTTCTTCTAATTATATTGTTCTTTTTCTAAATAAAATCGAACTAGTTTTTATAAGATAATTCAATTTATTTTCTCTAATATAAAAATCCAAGTTTATTTAGCACGTGAGATGTAAAAATAAAATTACGAAGAAATATAAGTATTAAATTGTTATAAGTATAAAGGTTCTTTTATAGGAAATAATCGCTTTCATAAGAATTGTATATTTTAAAAAATAAACTAAATTTTTCTACAATAGTCCAAAATGAAATTTGAAATTACAAAATGAAATTTGTAATAAAATTTTAAGGTATTTACACATATAAAGAAATAAAAATGAAGAAAATAATGTTTATTTTGATTTTTAGTTGATTTTCTTTTTAGTTTATTTTGTTTTTTTTTGTTGATTTTTTCAATATCCTTTGTAAAATAAAAAAAAAATAAAAAAAATTATTATTTCATTTGGACTGGTTTAATATAAAACGAAGTATAATATAATCGAAATTAAAAAACAAAAAAAAAACCCCGTTACTGATAGAACATGGTAATTTATTAAGTAAAACGTTAATTATTATGGTTGTAAGGTAATGTAATTTGTATGTTTTAACAAGCACAACGCAAACATTTCCGATTTCATCAACAAACAAGCCTTTCATCAGTTTATTTTATCACAACATTTATATGCTATATTTAATACAAGGTAATTATGTGTAATAATAAAAAATAACACTAATAATAATAATAATATTAAAATTAAAACAATACTTGGGTGAAAGTAACATAAACAGTAAAAAAAAAAAAAATTGATGTGGATATCACTTCTTTTCTTTTTTTTTTTTCGATGATGAAGGAATGCCATTTACGCATACAACCATGGGTTCTTCGTGGGGTGTGACGAACTCAGACGCAGGACGCTATCCGTCCCAGGCTAAAAGGGTCTGCCGAGAGGTGTTGTTAGGCGTAAAATAACCTGCCCCATACCGACTCAATTCCCCTCTCCGCTCTTCTCCACCACGAGTCCGGACCCACAATTAAGCATTACTAAGTCTCGGGGGGAATGTCCGACTCACCGCTGGAACGAATGTGGATACTATCTGACTTGTACGAAAATCCAAACATAATACGATTCTAAATTATAATTTTCAATTAATATTAAATAATCAGATGTTTCACCAAATCTATTACATGTACATATATAATAATGCCTATTAAATTAAATACACACATTTTCAAAAGTTCATAAAATTTTATTTCACTAATAACTTCTGAATTTTTTGTCATATTTTTTTTATTTATTTTTATTGTTTTGATGAATTGTTATTTATTGTAATTTTTTTTTAAATCACGGGTTTTAATTATTAATAGATGAATATATTTAAATTAAAAAAAAAAAAAGAAGTTAAAGAAAAAGGGAGATGAAGTCTGATTCAAACCGTTGTGCCTTCGCTTTGTAATATCCAAATACTTCATTAATTAAAATTTTATTTGGCTGTAACTCTGGAACCAATGAAAATAAGTACCACTTATGAATATCGTTGAAAATTTCTCAGTGAGGGCTTATTACTGCAGTTAAGAAAAAGTCTAGGATCCAATTTTTTTTTTTTTTTGTAGATTTTGGCTTTTCTTCACACTTTTGGATCAGTCGATTGCGATCAAAAGGAGAGGGTCACAACTAGATGTTACAACAGTCCTAAATAAAAAATTTTAACATCGTACGGTTAATCTTTTTTTTTAGTTATGTGAGATACATACGTACGCGCAGACGTCTCGCGGAAACTAGTTAAAATGAATTCAGGGATGATCAAAACGAATATTTCCGTTGAAATCTAAAAACCGAAGTTTTTCGCAATCACAATACTTCTTTTCCTTCGTACAAGGAAGTGTAAAAGACAAAAAAAAAAAAAACACAAAAAAACAGTTATTTGAGGCGATTAATGTAATACATGAAATTGAGTAAAATTGATGGATAATACTTAAAGCTACTGAATTTACATTTAATTTATCCATACATTATCAAAATAATTCTAAGCAGGAAAACTCCATCTTAGATGACAGTTCCAACAAAAGCTTATTACAGAGAATTGTAATTTACGAATATAAAAATGTAATAAATTTGAGATTAATATCTTTGCCAGGAACCTTTGACACTAAGAATATCTTCTATTAAGATAGGAAATAGGAATATACACATAATAATCAGACGACTGGAGACTGAGAAAAATAATAGATGATATTACATAAAGTTATAGCTTAAAAAGACAGCTATAAACAAAGTGGTGAATAAAAAAACTTTTTTAAGAGACTTCGATAAAATGATAAAATAATTAAATAGCATTGGCTTGGTAACCAACAAATATTGCAGTTGGAAAGTTAAGAACAAGAATGGTTTGTTTCAGAAAACCATGATGTTCGATAAAAAAAAAAGATAAACCACAAATGAGATTCGTCAGTATGAAGTAGACAAATTGGCAAAAGATAAAGACAGATAATTGAAGCAGAAAAAATTGGAATGCTAATATTAAAAGTATTAAAGAATTAAGCCAATGTAGGTTATATGTGTGTGTGTGTGCGCGCGCGCGAGCATGTACATCTTTTTTGTAATCTTGTAAAATATGATTAAAAGTTAGCAAACGATTTGAAATTGTTATATTTTAATGTTACTTATTAGAAAATATAACTGTATTTCATGCTCGTCATCATCAGATGTTCTCTTCTAAATTTTCTCAAGTACTTCCCCCGGCCAATAAACTACCTATTCTTAATCGGTATCATCATATTGGATCTGTTCTCCAACCCTCCCGATATCAAGGTTATCTTTCAATTCTCTTTGATTTACCCTGTTAGTCTTCTATTCTTCCAAATTTTAATACAACGTTTTTCTTTGACAGTTTGTTTTTTAATTTTTAATCATGCTTCCGAAGCACCGAAGTTTTGATTTTCTAATTCTGTCTTACCAACAACATGATCCTACCTGTTCGCCATATTCTTCCTAACAACATCTCCCTCTTAAAATTCATCTCTGTAGACTTTCAGTGAACTTTCATTCTTTCTTCTCCAAGTTTACGTTTCTGCCGTATACGTGAATACTTGGAAGAATCATGTATTACATATAAATGAATATAATTTATTAGTAGGTATATATTTGCTATTTATTTTTGCAATATTTCGGTACTTTTAAATTTCAATAATAGGACTGACTATAAAATTAACTTGATAGTATGCGACCATGTAAAAAACAAGCAGATTTTGATAACACACTTTTTTAATCTTGATCATATTCACAAATAAAAGATTCTAATCTCAAAATGTAAAGAATATAACTTTTTTTCTTTTTTTTTTAGCATCGATTGACTAGGAAAATTTTTTTATTCTATCAAAATGTATAGTAACATAAAGCAGTTCAAAACTTTAAACTTATATGAATTCTACGAAACATATTCATTAAAATAGAAATGTATGAAAAAGTATCAACAAGTATATTAAAAACAGAGTGAGGGACTGATTTTAAAATTGTAAAAGGGGTAACATAAAGGATAGAATTTCACCGAAATTATGAGCAAGAGTTTTGGAATGTGTAATGACAAGGTAGAAATGAGAAGTATAGGTATTAACATAAAAAGTGTGAAGTTAAATAACCTAAGATTTGGAGACATTGTGCTTGTAGTTAGCAGCAGATTATTAATTACATTTTTTAATCAATGATTGATAAAACTTGTAACAATAATTGAGGGCTTAAATAGAATCGTTCAAAGAATCCCTTACAATTAATTTATAAAATGGGAAATGAAGTTGATAATAAATAGGAAACCTCAAATTAATACTAATATTATTTAAAAAATTGAAAGTTATGCATAACTAGATTAGAATACGAGTACAGAGAGAGAAGTACAAAAAAAAAGAAAAAAAAAAAGAAATGTTGTAGGTTGAACCGCTTTTGAAATGTTTAAGAGGATATTAAGTAATATACATAAAGAAAACAAAGCAAAGGTTTACAGAAAATATGTAAAAACTATGATGAACTGTGGCTCACAAATCTGGCCAATAATAGAGAAGACAAAAAGGGAAGGAATTGAGAGCTATGAAGAGGTCGGTTTTAGTGGTAAAGTTATGATGATAAAAATGTAAACAGAGTAAGGTATGTTAATAGTAAGAATGAAATGTCAACTGGCATATCATGAAGCAGGAATATATGAGAAAGATGGTAAGAAAAATTGTAAAATGTGATCCTTTAATGAGAAAGGAGGAAGAAGAAGAACTGAGAGTAAATGGTTTGATATATTCAAAAGAATAGGGCGAAAAAAGATAGGGTTGATAGGGATAAGACCGAAACAAATTAAAAGTTCTCGAAGGGATCTGCATTATATAAAAAATGTTGATTTTTAAAAAGGGTTTAAAAAGAAGAAAACATATCACATAAATTTGTTAGGCACTGAAAAAAACTCTTGTCATTATAATTACATAATTAATACAATAGTTATTAATGCTGGAAATATATTTGATACTAATTTTTATTACAGAGTAGATTTGCAAATTCAAAACATTTCGATAGTCCTTATGGCATTCGTATTTATTTCTGACAACTCAATAATACAATAAGACCTAGATTAATTTTTATGACGTATGATGATCCAAAAAAATCAATATAACGTCTTGGAAGAGATTCTTTCAATTATCTATTTATTATGCCTATAAACAATGACCAAGGAAGATATCAATATGTGAAACAATATTTTGTTGTATTTTATTTGGGTAAATAATTGTTCGAGATTACATGAACGGAGACAAAAAAAAAATTTTTTAGGTAAAAACATTTCAAAATAATAATACTTTATATTCTGTTTTGTCTTTTTTCCTTTACTACCGGATAAAATTTAATGCAATGTGCAGTCGCACGCGTAAATGAAAGACTCTTATTATTTCCTGTAGTCGAAAAAATAAAGTTGGATTTATAAAAAAAAAAAGAACAACGTCCGGTCAAATTTAGGCCAGACTATCCTTAGGTTAACCGACGCTCACCCAATCATTTACTCCCATTTAACCTCTCTTTACCCATTAGAATTCGCATGTATACATATGACTATATCGATTTGCTTTACATGTCTTTGTCGGATAACGGCAAGAAAAAATCATTGAAATTGTAATTTACGATTAGTAGTTATATACAAAAATAAATAAGTATATTCAACTACACAGATTATCTCAAATTGTTATTCTATTTTTATTGTATGACATAACTGTCAGACTAGCCGACCTGAAATCATAATGAATTTTTGCTTAACAGTCCAGAAAATTAACTCGTAATGGTATCCTATTTTACAAAAAAATACCTACAGTAGTGACTAGGTGTAATATATAACGTAATAACAGAAAATGGAAACCTATATATTGTCTTTTATTTGAGAGTTTCACTAGTTTGTGGTTTATAGATATTTAAAGTGGAAAAAACGACATTTCCATCGGCTTTTCCCGTCTATAATGAAGCTCAATTCCCATCGAAAAAGGATTTTGTGGAAAGCTGTAGATCTTTCAGAAACCTATCTACAATATGAGCTGAGGTAGATTAAAATTTTATAATTGTGTTCAGGTAATTACAAAAACGCACTGAAAACATCTTATATTTCAATAAACAATATATGAATATATATATATAATGTTTTGATTTAGCTGAAAAATATGATTCCTGATGTCCTTAATAAGTGGTTAAAATTTCAGCTCAAAAAGTTAGTCAAATTTTGCAAATTTAAAATTATTAGTATCAGAGATTATAATTTTACAGCTTTACTCTATTCCAAGCTATCGTTTTAACGAGTGTGATATTTTGTCGTAAATTATTCTAGATTACTTACCAAACTGACGGCTTTTGCAGTAAATATTTTAATTTTACCAAAACTAATTAATTTTCTGGATTTAAATTTGGAACATTTATTAAGGACATCAGGATTCAAATTCTCCAGCTAAATCAACGAAATATACATATATTTTTTTCTAAAAGTTATTTAATGAAAAATCAGGTTTTTTTTTCCAGTTGTCGCAACAACAAATTATCGAATTTTAAACTAACACGGTTCTTATTATAGATTTTTGAATGATATACAACTTTTCATAAAAGTTTTTTTCGATGAGACTTCAACTATTCAACATAGATACAAAAAATTGTCATTTTTCAACTTTAAACATCTATAAACAACAAACTAATGAAAAATCTAGAGTGGAAAACATATAAAAAAAAGTTAAAAATTATAAACCGTCTAGGTAGAAGTTAGTATATAATTGGATGATAGATCAGACTTAACTAAGAATGATTCGTATTTTACAGCAGAATTCTTTGTATGTTAATATTTAGTTGCTTAATTATTATACGAGAACATTTTTTTAGTTTAATTTCATTTGTCCGCAGTGAAGGAAATAAATTCCGCAATGAATTTATAGAACTGTTTAAATTTCATTAAAAAATAAAATTCTTCTACATGAAAGAATTTTCACATTAATAAAAAAATTAATTAATTTACTAATAAATATATCGTCAACTTTTTGTAGTTTTACTGGATTTTAAATCAACTCCATGTAGTACTTTACTACGTAATTTTTTGGCCACCGATATTTTTTATCGGTGGCTAAATCATATGCTTTTAGAATAAAAACATAAATAGTTTTTACATATATATTCTAGAAGATTATCTGAATTTTACTTTAATTTTTAATTTATCAAAATCAGAAATCAGTTTCAAAAATGTCAGATATTAAATAAATAGTTCTGTTCTTTTCTTTAAGTAAATATATAGGAAGTAATTTCAATAGTAAAAACAAAGAAACTGCAATACAAAAGTTTTAAAATCCTTGGCAAAGCTTTCATCTATAAACAAATTCTGAGGAAAAGAAAATAATATTTAAAAAACTTCTGAAAAAAAATAATTGAGATTTCAAACAGTGTCCCTCTTGCATTTCATTAAAAATAATTTTTCATAATGTACTTACTGGAATGCATTAATTTAAATATTTTAGTTTACAAACATTTAAGAAAACATCATTTGATAAATTTTTCGTTCTAAAAATGTAATTTTTAACTTGATTTCCATTCCGAGTAAAAAAAAAAAAAACAGTTACCCTGAAGGGATACCCAGTAATTCAGTTTGTTGGTATATATTACATACATAAACATCATTACAAATGTAGTAAATGTTCACAAACAATAATGAAAGGGATGGTCAGCGATCAATACCTCCGGTACATCCCACTACTGGACGCCCAAACGTATTTTCAATTATTTATTTATTCTCTAAGCAACAAAAAGCTTACGTTCAATTATAGTCAGTTAATGATAAATTAATTTTGTAATGTATGAAATTTGCTAGCCTGGTTGGGATTTGAATAGAATACTAGATGAAAGCAGAGATAATATAACTCCGTCATAAAGGTCGGATAACTTATGATATAATATTTATTTTACGTTAAATTGATAAACAGTGACTGGTGGAGGTTAGTTTACAATGGAAAAGTATGGAATATATTGTTCTGAGTTCAAAATGTTAGTAAAGATAGTTACTTTTATATGGACTTGAATACTAGATTGTTTATACCGTTTTTGTTTGGTGGTTGGGTTTCAATTAACCACACTTCTCAGGAGTGGTCGACCTGTGATTGTATAAGATTACACTTCATTCGTATTCATACATCTCATCTTCATTCATCTTCTGAAGTAGTACCTTCCGGTAATTCCGGAAGCTAAACAGAAAAAGAGAGAGAATAGAATATATTGATTATGAGTTACAGATGTTCAGATACATTGAGAAACTGTAATTTGGTTTGAATAAGTTCATTATTAGAAATTAATTAAAGATATTTTAAATTAAAAATCTATTTGTTAATATTTCGTCGCTTCGTCTCATTAAAATGACACAATAGAAACTTATATTAAAAACGATTTGCAGGAATCGCAAGATTTAGGGATTTGCAGGATTTATTGGCAAATACAGAGCTTTTATTTATGAAGCGCTTACTCTAGAGTGGATTTGGCATCTGAAATATTTACTCAAAAAAAAAAAAAAAAAATTTCTACTATTATATAATTTTACAGTAATCAATAATACTTCCGATTTGAAGTAAAAATATCAAAATTTAAAAAAATTAAATTTCGGTTCTGACATTTCGACTATTAAGAAAGACTATAAGAAACAGTATTAAAACCAATAAAATCTCAGTTTTCGCAAATTCTACGTTTTATAGTAGACGTCATATTTTTCAGAATATTTAGCTAAAACTTTCATTTTTTATTGGTCCGAATAAATATAAATGTTTAATTTTAATATTATTACTAAAAATTTAGTATTAACATTAACCAAAATCATTCTTCGTTAGATACCTGATTTTGTACCAAAATTATACCATTTCATTCTTATTATTTCTTTTCTATTTTTTCTCGAATGAATAGAATTTTTTTTTAACTTATCTTTTAATATATTCTCATTAAAAGTCAAAACTTTTTGCTCTATATCGTATTTTCCACCGTAAGGTTTCTTGTCATTTCTTATATATTTGACCGTATCCTGAAGTTATTTAATTTTTTAATTTTTTTTTTTAAATGGGAAAATTTTTCAACTGGCAATTAAACACATTTTATTTCGTGGAATGAATTAACTCGACAGAAGTTAATTTAACTTCTATAGTTAAATTAACTATGGAATTTAACTCGATAATTATTTTTGAAATTGGTTTTTTATAAAACTGGCATATCTTATATTTATCAAGAACTATAGAACAATTTGAAATAAATGAAAAAACTGTTAATTTTTTATTGAAGTATCAACACTATCGTGTATTGATTGCGACACATTTTTCTATTCATAATTATACAGTTAATTTAAGTAATAAATCCTGTACTGAATAATGAAAAATTTATGTAGCATTTTTTATTTCTAGTCACTGACCTTTTTTTATAGAATTGTTTTCCACTACAGTCTATTACATATAAAAGAGTGTGGGATTCTGTGATGGATTTGTTTAAATCAGTGAAGACTTACAAAAGTTTTCCTTTCTTCAACAACATATTAAGTTATTCTGCAATTCAAGCGAACCTTTTACGACAAATTACAAATATGCGTAATACGAAGGTTAAAAACACATATTTAGCTCGAGTGACTGTAAATTAATCTTACTTCATTTTTAATTTCATAATTTTTATAATTTGAATTAGTATTATTTTTTTAGGGTATTTTTATTTTATTATATATAATTTAAAAAAATTATATTCATTTAAAAAAAATTTAGATTTCAATTTAGAGTTCAAGTATAGAGAAAGAAGAACAATTGCTAACATTTACAGGGACCAAACTGCAACAGTAATAATGTAATAATCAAAGAATATACAAAAGAAGCTCCCTTTGGTAATACCAAAGGGAGTCCGACGAGGATGTTCCCTATCCCCGTTACTTTTTAATCTTTACATAGAACTAGCAGTTAATGAAGTTAAAGAACAATTTAGCA
>JAAAKQ030248770.1:0-10969 GCA_010016005.3 Zanna intricata | reverse complement strand
CATTTTTCACACACGCTACAATTCATTCATCTCATCCTCTGAAGATATAACCTAACGGTGGTTCCGGAGGTAAAACTTCCGGAGGTAAAATTTCCAAAGTTAAAGTTTGGACCCCGATCTCTTACTTCAGAATAGACGAATCTCATTTTAGAAAATAATATATTTAAAGAAAGGGCTCTGATTGTCATTGAAACATTCATATCATATTTGAGTCTTTCTTAGTTACTTGAACTCGTTTTCATCGAGGGAATGAAGAAAAGTCTCTCCAATAAGATGTGACAAACCAATCTAGCTTGTACTTCGGCAATTTTTCAGAATTTGTTTCCTAAAATTGTATTATCTCTCGATACGGGAATATAATATGCCCGGCCAAGGCACTTCATATTTCAACGTGCGATTTCTTCTTGTAGGGGGTGTTGAAAACTGGAATAATTAGCGTACCAGTATTCCACATAATTTAAAAGTTGGAGAATTAAACCAATTAGAGGTTAGCTGAATTAATCTCTAAAGTTTGAGATTAAACGAACACAACAAAAATTAATGGCTTAACTTTACAACAGACTTGCAGAATGAAGTCATTAATCTACATTGAAGTAGTATTAATCTATTAAATGTAATTTTTTTAAATTGTGTTGTCATCGAGATGACAACATTAAACGCTTTATTTTATATAGACAATTTTTTCTTATTAAGAAATTAAAAAAAATAAAGGATTTGCTTGTCGTTTTACCTTTTGAATCTGACGAATTCCCCATAGTTTACAGATAGATAACATTATACACTTGTACTTAAACAGGAATTTAAACAATAGTTACGATATTTGTTTTTAAAGATATTTTGCATAAAAATGAATATGATATTATGCTACTGTTTAAAACGGCCCCTTTATAAATGTCTATTCACACATGAAGCTTATCTTTTTATAATTTATATTTACATTTTCTCCATTCCACTTGTGTGTTTGTTTTTGTATTGCAGGTAGTTGAAATTTTAATGAAATTTGCAAATTTAATTTCATTGAAATTAGCAGCTTTGAAATCAAACCTTCGTCTTAAAGTAAAGTCATGATAAACTGATTCCCAGTTGATGCACATCTGTTTTTTGATTTATATTTCACAGCTCGCGACGTACAGCATAACCAAAATGTCTTTAATTTTTTTAAGAAAGTTATTATTTAAAAAGAATTACGCCTAGAAACCTGCAGTATTTATAGTGTGATGGTTAATAAAAATCACATCATTGGTTGGATGAATAATAAAAATCTGGAAACGTATCCAGATTGAGCAGTAACTCGACATTTCATCTTTTTGTTTAATGTTTTCTTAAAATTTTAATTTTTCCACAGTACGCTACTAACTTTTTCTTGGTAACCAGTTTACTGTTTATGAACAAATGTTTAAAAAATATTTTATTTCCTTATGTAATATGAGTTTAATTACTTTCACATATAATTTTTAATGATATTTTTGTGTAATAGAAAAAATATTTTGAAGTTTTAATAATCACCTTAAAAGATAATTTAAGGATACTGCTGGATTTTTTTTTTTTTTAATACCTCAAATTCAGTATATAATTATCTGAAGTTACTACACAAAAAAAATTGAAAATGCTAGACTCATAATAAAAAAGGTTTCCTAATTAACATGTAAAATTAAGGATTCCTTAAAATAATCAACTTATAATAATTAACTTATTTATTATATAATAAACTTATTGTATCTATAATACACTTAAAATTATTAAAAGTAATACTTAATCATATTTTAACTTATTTTTAATTATATTTCATTAAAATTCAAAAAAATTTTTATAAAAATTTTCTTTAAATTTAATTCAGCAGTTTCGTGACACCTAAACCGAACATTATGCAATAATTTTTAAGGTGAGGTAACTACAATCAGAGAAAAAAAAATTCATAAAATAATATTGTAAATAATTTACCCAAGACACTTTCTTGAAAAAATGTTCTGCTCTAAACTCAATTCATATTTCTACGAGAAAACAATTATTTCGATAAAATACAGAAAAAAAAATCACATTATATAAAATAGGTAGTTGAATATATACCGATCGGATACGAAATGCAGCCGTGATTTGTTGATAATAATAGTAATAATAATAATAATAATGATGATGATGATGATGTAAGACCAGCATAGAATAGAAAGGAATGGAGTAGGTCTTTACTTACGACAAGTCAAATGATTGATGGAACAAAATAAAATATAAATTTGTAGTCTAAAATTCGACCTACAATATGATGGTTTATGAAAATTAAATTCATAAATTGCAATACTCGCCAACAAAAATACTCCTACAATCAATTCACTGATTGAACTGGAAAATGCAATTTATTTCATTTTATTGCATATAACAATCACACAGCGATCAATTGTTGTAAGCCCATCTGTAGTGAAAAATGCCAAAAGTCCTGCACATTCATATATATATAAAAAAAAAACAACATAGTATGTCATAGAAAAGACAGACATCAGCATGCTGAGTCACGTCGCGATTAAAATAACGTGCTATACAACTGGTACAAATAATACCAGATTCCGTTTTGTAACAGGCATTAGCTGTTAGCTCACTCACGTCCTATCCATGTTTTAAAAATCAATTAGTTTTACATTAAGCACCTCACCCGTTCGACCCATTCGTTGAAAGTCTACCCGACCCACTGCCACTATGACCAACAGTAATAAGGGGTGTAGTAGACCGAGGGAGGAGGGACGAATGCCATCAAATTTGATTTAAACAGTGAGAGAGTAACATACATCAGCAATTCAACCTCGGTTAGGACAAAATTCTGAATCCAACGGTACCTCTACACAAATCAAAATTAATGTCTCCAAACGGGAAACTATCAAAAAGAACAGGGTGTTCCAAAGTATAAACATATTTTTTTTCAATTTATGTTTTAATATTATCTCAACATTTTTTAAGTGATAAATTTAAATATAAATTTCATTTCATTCAACATTCATCATAATTTGTAACCAACATTTCTAAACTTTAAACTTTCTAAATCTTTTTATACTTCTAAAAATAATTAATAAATTGAACATTTTCTTCCCGTAAAATTTGTACTGATGGGAATTACTGATTTTTTCAAAAAAGTTTTCATTCAAAATTTATAATTCTAAAAGTCAAAAATATTGAAATTCAGTAAGTTTTCTCTTTGTAAATTGTATTAAGTTTGAATTTTAAAAGTTTTGGAAGCAATTCATGATTGAAGTTCTTCAGCATACTCACTAATAAATAATGTTCTAACAAAATACTATTCCAAAGTTGGGACAAAACTTGGTCTTATGGTCATCAAACAAAAATATCAATTTATAAAATGAACAAATGCTAATGAATTATTGTCACAAGTTTTTAAGAATTTTCATAGTTCTACAGTCAAAATGATTATAAACGGATAGTTATAATATGGAATATGAGAAGTTTTAATATAATGAAATAATGAACGAATTAAACGAGGATATTAAGATCCAGAAAGATAATATTTCTTATTCTAAAACTTCTTATTATAATAGTATAAAAATTACAACGAAGATACAAATACCCAAACGAAGCAAAAATGTAGTAAAGAAAAAAATAAACCAAAAAATAGTTACATTACAACAGATGCAGAAATTAGCAAAAGAACACAAAAAATTAGTTCAAATTTTTTCAAAATGTTTGCAATGAAACTTTTTATTTTTTCCTTATCCACTATCGTCGGTTCAACAACCAATCTTAGCACTCCGTTTTTTTTTCTATCTTTCCTGCATCATAAAACACTTTCTATCGCTAAACCTCTGCTATTTTCTTTATATTTTCTTTAACTTTATTTAGCATGAGTTTCATTATTTTCTTCTTGGTCCCTTTCCATCTACTTCCTAATTAAACATTTTCAATATTGTCTTTCCTCATTACTTCAACTCATTCTAATCATCTGAATTTTAATCTCCCTACCCTGCCCTAATTTCCAACTTCTACATTTTCACATGACTTCTCTTTATCTTTCTTAAGAAATTTAATCTTTATAGCTTGCAGTTTACTTTCCTTCTGGCTTTTTGTAATTCAAGCTTCTGCAGCACGTATTAGAAATGGTAATGTACATTTTGAATGTTGCCATTTCCTTGGCAAAGAGTGAGAGGGAATGACAGGGAGTTGACGGCAAAATAAAGATGTACTGAAATTGATATTAGAAATTAAAAATATATTTTTTTTTAATGTTCTATAAATATATTAAAAACATGTTTTCTTATAAAAAAAATAATTGCTTATTGCATTAATTTAATTAATACAACAATAAATTTATCTTAAATTTATATTAGTAATTTATATGTGATTTTAAATTTTTTGTTAGATAAAATTTTAGCAATTCATCATCCCTCATTTTCTGTCGTAACTAATTATTACTGTTTTATTGTATTCTAATAACGAACATACTTTTTTATAATTATATCTATTCCGCAATAATTACGTTTAATATTAAAATTGAAAAAGTAACTCTCTACAAAAAATTTATAGTGTATAAATGGGAAAGTCCTTATTGTTTTAACTTCTATTAATCTCACAATTTAAAACAGATAGATAACTGAAACTTGCATATTTATTCAATAACTGGACCTTAAAAAAATTATAAGCAAAAATTATATAAATAGATCTCTAACGCGATAAATTAAGATAGATTGCCGAAACCTGAACTGTAAAAATGAAACCTGGCAGAGATGTTCCTCTTAGTTATTAAAAAAACTGCTAAAAAATTACTTTTTTCTACGGCTGTATTGTAACGTTTGAACTATGCGGCTGGAACATGTATCAGAATGAGGGTCATTATGATACAGGTAATCAATCAATCAAAAGCCTACTCTTTTTATCCACTGACCAGTCAGAAGCGGGAATTGTTTAAATTAAACCAGCTGTGGTTTTTTTTTTTTTTTTTTACTTTGATTTTAATTCGATTTATTAGTCAGCAAGCAGAGATTAATTTTAATGTAAACCAATATGTGACTAAGGTTTTATATTACACTGTTTATGTTTTTGTTGATTATATCGGATTCTGAGGAAGAAATGTCTTTAACACCGACCGGCATTAAAGAAGAGGCAGAACTTATGATCAATAACCTATTGTCACAGAAATGTATTGTTTAATGTATATTTGAAAATTTTTTAAACATATTCCACAAAAAAATGTATTTTGCAATTGATTTAAATCAATAATGCCATTATTTTCTGAGCCGTAGAAAAAATACGGTATACAGCTCTCTACAATGTCCATTAATGCATTCTTACAAAGTTTACGACACTCAGCAAGACAAGGTGACGTAATTTACTTTGCACTCTTTTATTAATGCCAATCATCTATAGAAACATTGCATTAAGTAATATTACCTCACTAATCCTTATGAGGTGAAAAAAAAAGAAAATCATCAGGCCTGCAGCGCCCCACCATTTTGAGCAATAATAATAAATGTTTTTTATTTTATAATAATTTATTATAAAATATCAGAAATAAATTGCGATAAAGAGGTAAAGACCGTTCAGAATGTCAGTTATTTTGAAGCAAGAAAAATCGTGCTTAGTAGATCAAAGGCCACGTCTTATGCTTAGGTTACTGCTGCTGCTGCTGCTGCTCCTTTAACCTCCTTCAAACCAAAGGACGTGGTAATGGAACTGGCGTCAGCTTTAGCAAGCTAATTGAAATGAATTATTGATTAGAAGATGAAGTATCTTATAACTAGGGACAGCGGCCCAAAGCCGTCAAGAATAAAAGCAGACGTAATAAAACACAGATGTCCTACTCCACCGAAGAATGAACCTTCGACTAATTCAAAGGAGAAGCAAATTGAAACCAAAATGCAAAATAAACCTGAAGATAAAGTTAAGATTGAAAAAATTCCAACTCCGCGATACCAAAAATACTGATTTTAGAAAAGGATGATTTAGGAAACACAACAATGGAGCCTCCGAAAGCACGGAGGCCTTTAGCTGATATGGAGAGACAATCGGGCACCCCACATGTTCTAGCGGTGAGTACATCCAATCTGGACTGCGATGTACTTCTGACTGTGCATCGGAGACGGCACCAGCAGATCCTCCGAAACTTATGACTGAGGAACTGAAGACTCCATCACCGAGGCTTCAGAAATCATGGATATTGACATCAAGATTTTTTTTAACGAGGCCTTTAGGAAGATAGAAAAAAACCATGAAAAGTTGGCCTAAAGGGAAACCAAGGCGATAGAATTTAAGAAAGAAATTGATTTTATTCTTCTATTCTACTTTCTTTTAATAAAGATTGTGTTTTTATTTTAGAATAACAAGAGTTTTAACGTGTTTTTTTTGTATTCTTTGAACATCTTCTATGATTAAGTGTGATGTCAAGCCGCAGGGGTCGTTTTACACCCTCTTCATTTTCTGTTTAATAGAATCTGCAATGTGTAATTCAATTTTTATCACAGTGAAGTTTTATTTTGACCAAATTTCGTAAAAAAAAAAAACTGGTTAGAAAGATTTTAAAATAAGAAAGACCTTACACCTTTGCTATGTTATGTATTCGGGATTTCAATAACCTCAATAACACGTCAATTTTTAGATGTTTTTTTTAACAAGACGACTATGTCATTTGTGTTCTATTTAGGGAAAAAAAGATATATATATATATATATATATATATATATTTTTTTTTTATGTGGAAGACCATAGTTTTCGATACCCTAAAACTTCAAAAAAATAATATATAAGTAAATTTTTTTAAAATTATGTTTCTTATTTTATTATTGTGAATCTTTTAATTTAATTGGTTCTTATTATTTTCAGTTGGATATTTAATTTATCTTTTCTGTTACTTTAAAAAAATAATAAATCTTTAAACTTCTCGTTAATTCCATTAGTTTAACCTTTAATTTATTTAGTTTGTAGATATTAACTTTATTATTATTTATTATAAATAAAACTGTGAAAAATACAACTATTAGGCCTGTTAACAGTACATCTCGCTTGTTTTGTAGTGACTTTAACAGTTTGAACCCAACAATGAAATTGAATTAATAAAGTGAATATTAACAAAAAAACGTTCTAAATTGAGTTGTCCATCATAATTGGTGGTGAAAGGTTTAGCTAATGCCAAAACTAAACTCTCTGTGTGCTGTAAGTTTCAAGGAACACTGCATTACAATAACTGATTAATATCAGTTAAATCAATTACTTCCAATGGACCCTCATGTCTTCTTTTCTTTTGTATATATTCTTTTTAAATTTATTTAAGATTTCCTTGGTAAATAAAGTTTCCGAGAAGAAAACTATAAATTCATCGAAAAGCTCTGTAAGATAAATAATTTAATAAAGAACACTGAAAGATATGGTTCTATGCAATAGTAGAAGAATAGTATCAGCAAGAAATTTTAAATTTTAGATGTGAAAAGTAAAAATAATCTAACGCGTATCAGCTGAGAAATAGACTGAAAATGTATACGGCATTAGGTAGATCGCATTATTGTTTAGAAGAGGGAAACTACAAGTTTGTTGCTTGCAAATGAAAACTTTTCTTCAATTCCATTTCGTGGTCTAATGTAAGAAAAATAATTTCAATTCAAAAACGGAAAAATTACAAAAAAACTTGTTACGTATATGTTGCTCCACTTTTTAGGAAGAAATCTGACAAAAATAATTCATAAATATTGGAAAATGTATTTGGTCTTAACTACGTCTAACTTATGACAAATAGAAAAAATTACAAAAGATCAAGTTAAAAGCATCTTCCCATACTTCTTCCATAGTCCTATAGATGATAACCAGTGCCTCCAAAAACAGTGTTTACGATAATTTTAATAAGATATCTTTGGCACTCTTTTTTCTCTGTTTAGCCTTCGAAACTATCGTAAGGTATTAATTAACAGAATGATATGTATGAATGTGAATTGTAGTCTTGTACAATCTCATGTTGACCACTCCTGAGAAGTGGGGTTAATTGAAGCCCATCCACCAAGGAACTCCGGTATCCACAATCTAGTATTTAAATCCGAATAAAATTAATTACCTTTACTAGGATTTGAACCTTAGAATCCTCGAATTTGAAATCAGCTGATTTGCGATGTCGCGTTAACCACTAGACCAGCCCGGTGGGTACGATTCTTTGGCACTACACTTTGATCTTAGCCAAGAGGCCGAGAAGCGATATCTTTGGCACTGTCTAAATCTTACGAACTCAAATATTACTGTAAATTCTGTTTTGTATTAATATTTACTTTACTAATTTACTACTTTATTAATTTATTTTTTTTTGTAGAGCCCACTTTTTTCGGCGAAGAGAAGGCAAAGTCTACCAACTACCAATTTTTATTTTTCAAAAATATACATGTAGTTTTATTTGCATGACGGAAGACTTTTTTAATTGCGCGATAGATTGCGCAATATTTACGTAATAAATATCAGTAAAGTTGTTCCGTATTTACAGGTTTATAACAAATCTATTAGCCCAATACATAAAACTCTTCCTGGAAAAAATCAAAAAGTTTACAAAAATTCAACTCTATACTACGTCATTCCATTCTAAAATATGATAAAATTTAGTCATCACCTTAAACAACAATGTTTCAGGTTATTTATTTTTTTATTGCCGAGTTATTCTCTAATAAATGATAAAAATAAATATTAAAAAACTGTTTCTATTTATTCAAAAACTGATATTTTGAAATAAAATAATAATAAAAAACCAGAAAAATATTTTTTAATTCAAACTTTTTGAAGATTGATGTGTAATAAAAAGTATATATTTCAACGATGCTATTTTTAATAAAATAAGCCAATTTTAAAACAGAATAAATTACGATCCAAAAAAAATTAAAATTTTTTTGAAAAATGCTTTAATGCACATAAATAATATTTGAATTAAGTATTGACTCTTAAGAGCTAAACTCAGTGAATTATAAATTGAGTCGTATTTTATAAATATCTTTATAAAATTTGCTAATAATTAATAACAAAAAAGGAATTAAAACCACATGACAACAAGATTCGGAAGAAAGAATTTTTTTCATTTTGATCAACGACCCTCGTATAAAAAAAGTTAATAAAAACTAACTGAAGTTAAAACTCATCAGAAATATATCAGAAAAAACTGAAAAATAAGTTTGAAATATACAAAAAAAGAAATAACACAAATCATGAAAAGAAATAAAATCAACGGGGCAAAGGGAACTTAAAATAAAAAAACTTGTATTTTTTTCCAGTTTAGTTATTAGTTACGAAGAAATACAGCTCCATGCAAGTCAAGAAGTTTTCTCATTTACTAAAGTCAGTGAGAAACGTCTCTACTCTACTAATTGTTCTGGAAATTGTCCAGCGGTTGCCTTTTGGAAGGTATGTATATTTGTAAAGTATAAAAAAAAATACAACAGTGGTAACCTTATAAACAAATAATTATCAAACAAATCATATTAAAACATAAATCATTTGAATAAATTCGAATGCAGTATTTCATCACACCGAAATATCAAATTTGTATAATACTTCTTTATAAAAATTCACATTTTTATCTTATAAATGTGTATCTTGAGTTTCATAGTCTGCAAAAGCCAGGTAGGTAATTTCAGTTAACTATTACAGTAAAACATATATTATAGTTAAAAAATTTTGTAGTATGCGTTTTCTTTTTTTTTATACTTATTATAATGCTAAATATCATATCAACTAGGAAACATTGTTTTACTGAAACACAAGCATTAAAATTCCTATATATTGATCAATCAAAACCTGGCGTGGAGTGGAGAGGTATTGTCATTTCTTTTCATCAGGATGTTCTGGGTTCGAAACCCAATCAGTTATTTTTATTATATGCTACAAAAATACATTTCAACGAATAACCGTGACTGACAGCCTAAGCCCACTCTTCAATTTGTATAGCACCATTTTCACAAAATGTATGCATATATTTTGATACTATTGACTAATTGGGAACTGTTGAATGAAAATTTCAACTGCAATTCGTCTTTCACAAATTGTATCTTTACAAACTGTATTTTTAAAATAAGGTATGTATAACGTTATACATTAATAATCGTTATAAACATACATTATCCTTGCAAAATAACATTTATTGCACAATATAAAGGAATTTATACTGAAATGATGCTAGTGAATTACAAGATTACTTTTTTGTATTACCAAATACTGTTGCAATTTGACAAAAAAAAGGCAACATAAAACCTATCCATGCATAAATTATACTCCCTCTTTGTTAGAGGTTGTTTTTTTTTTTTTGTAATATAAATTTTTTTTTTTACAAAAATAGGGTTTCTTAATTATGTGATGAAAACAATTTGTGTATGTGCGTGTATATATATATATATATACATTTATACATATGTGCGTGTGGTGTGCGCGTGGGCGCGCACACCACACGCACATATGTATGTTTTATGAGCATAATTATATGTTTTATGTTAAATTATATGTTAAATTATATGTTTTATGAGCAGTTTCTAATTTTACACAGCGCTCAATTCAATCTGACAATTAAGGATAATGAATATCTGGTGTGGGTATGTAACTTAAAATAATAAAAATTGCTCCCACACTACTCACTATATCTCTCTTTCTTAATACCCACAATGGAATATACCCTCAAACCGGCATGCCACATTCATTAGCCTTAATTTACTGCCTTTGAAAACACACTCACGCGTGCGTGCTCACATAAGACATATTCCTCAAACGAGGAAAGTAAATGAAGAAATTATTTTAACCAAAATATTTTATATATTTTAATGTGTCCTATAAAGAGAAACTCTCCTGGTGGACATGAACATTAAGATTTAAGTAACGTTGTTAAACTGCCCTCTTCTAACCAGAAAATAAAAAGCTTACATAAAGAAATTTTTTTTGATAAATTTGATTTATTTAATGAAAGTAATGTTAATAACACATGTATTGTACAAAGAAAAATATTGAAAATATTTTTTTTTTGGTTATGAAA
>JAAAKQ030248747.1:0-10969 GCA_010016005.3 Zanna intricata | reverse complement strand
TGAAACCCAACCACCAAAGAACACCGGTACCCACGATCTAGTATTCAAATCCGTATAAAAATTTTTATCTTTACTAGAACCTCAATACTGGAGATTCATCTATTTTTAAACAAAGATCTGTAATAAATAATTTGCTGTAAATAATAGTAGAACCTTGCAAATATCACTTAACATTGTTCGTTAAGAACGATAAGCTTATATATAAGGACCTTGTAAGGAAATAATTTTTCTTTATCTTTATATTAATTTTACTTTATATCGATATTTCTTTTTTACTAATTACATTATTCATAATTTGTTTCTTTTCTATCGAAAACCACGTGAACCGTATTTGCATTCATCATTAAGGCCTTCTATTAGGAGAATAATTTAAATATGAAATATTTTATTAGAAGGACACTTATTGTATCGAACGTATATTATATAAACATATTTTCTGAATAAATCAAATCGTCTATCACAATATCAACTTAAATTATGTATCAATAAAAATTATGTCAAGCCTATTTTTTATTTTTCTATTGGCTGAATTGCCAGCTATTTTTGAAATAAACTGTTAGAATAACATTTACGCGATTTACTGCGTATAACCGCGTACCATGTTATTTGCGATTTCTGTAGATGCAAATGTGCAATAAGTAGTAATTGTTTTCCTGTTAAAATTAATGAATGGATTTAATTATTTGAAATTTTTTATGGTGTAATTAATTTTTACTGCAGTAGATTTTGTTACATAAAAACAAATTAAAATGTCAACTTAAGTTTATGATGACATATTATTTTATAATTCTTTCTAAGTATTTCATTTCTAGCCGAGAAACAAACCCTGAAGACGAATTTCATGCTAATTTGTTGACTAAACAAATATAAGACGTTTGTTATTTTTATTTTATTAATTACATTCTCTTCTATAAACAATAAATCTGAAAAAAATAGGGAAAAGTAGTGACTCATTTTAGTTCTTGAAATTTGACTATTTACCTTATGGAAATAAATACTAAGTATTTCGATTATTTAGCATTTACTTGCAATTTTATACATTACAATAACATGTGGTGAAATATGTTTAAAGTTACTGAATTACGGCCGAGTCATACTAGGCTGAGTTAATTGTTTCATAAAGTACTGACAGTGCGTTACTTTAGTCACGTACACATTCATATATAGGTACTACTTGAAAGAAGACATTTTTTCTTGTGATAATTTTCATTTATCTTTATTTTACATGCGAACACTTGTTTTACTAATGTAATACAAACAATACTAAAATTCCTTATCTACTAATAATTCTTTTCTTATTTTATAGGATAAAAGATCCTAAAAATAGAGTTCGAAGGTGTAACTGAATTTCTACGTTACGCATATTAACTGAAAACATTTTATATTTCATCTAAATTTTACGTAGCCCTATATAATTTTCGGTGAAAAGGAGGATCCGAAACAATAACAATGATAATTCGTATATAACTATTTATTTAATTATTATTGTTGGAAAAAGCTCGGAAACGAGTGTGTGTATGTTGTCTGTACTTTCAATGAACTTGCAGATTAATTTTTCCTTGATCCTAATATAGACTACAGAACCTCCAAAATATGCTCTAGGTTAAATTGATTAGCCGGCCTCTGTGGCGCGAGTGGTAGCTTCTCGGACTTTCATCCGCAGATCCTGGGTTCGAATCCTGGTCAGACGTGGCATTTTCGCACGCTACAAAAATTATCATTCATCTGATTCTCTGAAGAAATTCCCAAACGGTGTTCCTGGAAGTTAAAAAAAAAAAAGTTAGACTGATTGGTTTTTTGCCATTTCACTGGAATATCATGTTTGTGAAAACTCATTAAAAACACAGTATGTTCTTAATAAGTAAAATGTTGATGTAAAATCACTAAATTTTAAATACATTTCTTTAAAAAATTGCTTTATAAATCCAAAAATTTTTTCTGTCAGTAGTATTCTATTCAGGAGAGTAGACGGCCTGGAACGCACATTTCTAAACCGATAATAGCTGTAGGGGGTTCAAGAAAATTAATTTTTTTTTTCAAATTCGAATGTGTCCTTTATCATTCATAAAATGAACCTAGCTCATACAATAACAAAATTATTATTATTTTTTTTAAATAAAATTCTCTCAAGCTATATTTATTTATTTTATTTTTCTAGTTTGTTCTGCGTTTTTCGTCTCCTTATATCCTTTTTTTATCGGTATTTAACGAAAAATATGTTTGTTAAAGAATTTTTGAAAATTAAACTTAAAGCTTCTTTAAATTACGTCTTCATGTTTTCAGATTTATTAAATTAATTACCTTCAAATCTATTTATTATTATTATTTTTTTTATTGTCTTCCTAGATCTTTCTAAATTATTTCAATTACATTTGTATTTATTAGTCGATCGGAACGCTGCTACGTATTAAGATCGCTTTGGGAAACTATTGCTATAAAAGTTTGTGAATACTCGAAAAAATGATTATTAAACTTGCTGAGAGAGAATACTGCTATTGCTATCCTGGATTAAATTTCCTCGTTTTATAAAAATACATTTCATGATAAAGCATATTAGTTTTTTGAAGAATGATGGGAAATTGGTGCTTGTTTGGAAATAAATAAAGATAAATGAGGAGCTCATTTACAAAATGTTCCTTGTCCTTTGAATAAAATCTGTGGCTAACCACAAAAAAAAAAATTTATAATTACAGAAACAGGTTAAGTCTAACAGAAAAAAGTTATCAGTCGCGTTTATAAATCAAATATAAATATAAATTATCAGAAATATAGGTAATGAAAGCAACACATTAAAAATAAATAAATAAATAATTTTAAGAAAAAGACGTTTTGTAACTAAAACAAGAACAAGAGATATTATGGAATGAAAATCTTCAGACAAGAGACATTCTCATTCAAAAGTCAATGTGCGAACTTAGTAAAAAATTATACAACGTATTACTGAAAAAAGAGTAACAATTCTTTATGACTATTCTAAATTAAAAAAA
Organism: Zanna intricata; assembly: GCA_010016005.3. Taxonomy (NCBI): domain Eukaryota; kingdom Metazoa; phylum Arthropoda; class Insecta; order Hemiptera; family Fulgoridae; genus Zanna; species Zanna intricata. The sequence continues at coordinate 7,982 of JAAAKQ030248747.1, read as the reverse complement.
AAAAAAAAAAAAAAAAAACACAATTCAGCATTTAGGCCTATATGAGTCTTTCAATATGATAAAAATTGTAGGTTTATCAATGAAAGTAAGTTAAGTTGTTACTATTACAATTTTATACAGCCAAATAAAAGAATAATAAATATACCTAACTATTTAAAGTATACTTTCAGCATCTTCCATCATACTACTTTCCAATCATTTTCAGAATTTTCGCAATCAATATGTTCACCAGAAATGTCATTTTTATAAATTAATAAGTCCGGGTTCGCATCCCAGTTCTTTCAAAATGAAAATGTAACAGATACTTCACATCCTCAACCTTTGTTGTTTTTACAGGAATGTCTTTCTTTATGGTATTTACTTTGAATCCTAGCAGCTTTTGTTTTGATCTAAGAATGTTTTTGAAGGTACCCGTATCTGTTTGATACAACGATTCTTCTTTAATTAATACTTCAAATGTAGGTGTTCTATCTCGACATAATATAAATCGTTTGGTGGGAGCGAACTTAAAATGAAATCGACCAGATTTTTCCATAAGCTTCCTTTTTTTGTCATATACAGTCCAGCCGTCGATCAGTTTAAAAACGGTTCCACGCTTCTCAAATAGTTTGTAGTGTTCTTCGGAGTTTATTACAGTGTCTAAATGTTGAAGTTCTGACTCTATCTAATCGAGCACTCGGTCTGAAGGAAGATATGAATGGCCAGGGCCTAGGAAAATGAGATGGATGTTCTGTATATGCAACGGAGCGCAGTTAATAAACCAGTACAGCAGCACGAATAGCTCGCCAGATTTCTTATTCTGCCCTCCACATCCGTCTGAAGACAGGTGTATTATAGTATAACTTTCAAAATTAGTCGTCTGTAATTTACAAAGCAAAGCGGAAGTTATTTGAACAGACCCCTTTGCAGCAAATGCTTCAATCCATGTATAACCTTATCTCTTGGTTGTTTATCTTTCAAAACGCCTTCGCATATTTTTAAATTACATAAATAAAACTGACAGCGGTAATAAACAAGAAGTTTATTACCGCTGTCAGGTAACTCAGACCAAGAAGGTCTGAGATCTGCGGAAGTACATTCTTTTTCATACAATCGAAAGATATGTTATTTCCCCTTCATATTTGCTTGCCGAAGAAGAAAATAAAAAGCGTCACTTCTTTTTTTATGAAATTCAAAGTCTGTTTTGCATGAACTGTCTCCAGTTTTCTCCTTAGTTTATACTGACGACTTTTAGAACACTTATCCACTGCTGGAGAGGCGAAACTTAAATTATAATCAGCAGCAATAGTATCATAAAATTAAGGGTAGGAAATTGAGAGACCTTTTTCAGCGTTATTGTTATACATTTTATGTACCTTTGAAACATTTAGGTAACCGGGTAGATACTGCTGCGTTTACTCGAGACTCTGCAGTAATTTTTTCTAACGTAAATGGTTTTTCTGATGAAAAACTTTACTGCAGCCCTTTTATTTTCATAATAATGGACTCTGTAATCACCACCACCTTTTGCTTCAGAAGCAAGACTTCCAGTTAAAGACTGTTTTCTGCAGACACGCGGAATTCTTTTCTATGTAACACCTAGTATTTCAGAAAATGTTTGCAAAGGTATTTCTTTCCATGTAAGTAACACTTATTCTGAATATGAATCAAATCGGACATAAATGCAATTTTTCGAAATATCTCGACCCCCAGCGTCACCTAGAAGATTAGAGGGTCCAAACTAATTCAGAAACCTTCGCGGGCGTGCTTACAACTCATCAAAGTTTCATCGCAATCGAATGAATGGTATAGGAACACATACGGGACAAAAAAAAAATTCATTTTTATATAAACAGAAGATGAAGTTCTACATACTGGACAAGAGACACCTTGACAACACCTCTATTTAATGTACGCTTTAGACAAGAGATATTTTGTTATAAAAAAAGGAAGCAAATTGTTCAGCCGTATTGTATGGATAAGAAACATTTTGTAAACAAGACTGATATTTAAATTGACTTTTTAATTATTTAAGGACGTTTTGGAAACAGAAACAGTATTTTCTTCTGTAAAGGAGAAAATGTTGAATAAAATCATACAGAAACATCAATTTTGCAAATTTTTGGACAAGAGACGGTTTGCAAATTAGCTTCTCAAATGCTTGAAAGTATAAATAGTTCGAATTTCTAATAAAAATTAATATTTTAAGTTTATACTGCATTCCAAAGTTCAGTTATTTCGTGAAGATACAAGGCTTCGTCCACATCCCGCATAAAACTCTGGTTCAGAACACACGAGTTTATAATAACAAGGTAAGGACAAAAAAGAAAAGAAGAAACTGAAAAAACATATAAAATGTTTATGATAATTTTTTTTCGTATTCCGGTTGTTTTTCTTTTATATTTTATTTCATTCGGTTCTGGACAGTGGAAAAATTTTTTGGAACGAATGAATTCATCATAGTCGGTAAAGTCTTCCAGTAGATTTCTATAACTTAGCCTTTAACGACGATGGAAACAAATTTAGTTTTATTACAGAAAGTCTCATGTCGACCAATTTTGTTGAAAAAGCATTTTGTTGTTGGAAGCATTAGAATCGTTTTTACGATTGTAAAAACGATTGGAAGAATCGTTTTTACGATTCTAATGCTTCCAATTCTAATAAAACTATGAATCATTCTAATGAAACTGGGAACCGTTTAAACTTTTTGTACTTGATCGTACGGTTCATTCAGCAGTATCTGAATTAGTTTTTCATTAAAACTAGTTTAAGTTAAGTACAGTTATTTGAAGAAGAAAATATTGTATTTAAATATTTGTTTTTCATTACACCAATGCCGATTTTTAATTTCTTAATCCTGATAATTTCCGTCATAACGACAAGGTACATACTGTTCGGATAACTGTTCGATTGTGGTCGGTACGTAACGTTTGCTGTAGCAGTTGTAGAACGTATGTCTGCATCACAGCAAAACATGGAACTGCTGACTAGAAGATCGACATCGGTTTTGTCCGTTTTATTGTTACCGATGTGTACGTTCTACATTGCCTTATAGAATTACATTATAGCACACGGTTCTTAGAATTTTCGCTGTCGTTGCAAAACGTTTTAATGTGACAGGCTTATAATCTGTACTGTCAGCACCCGGTCCTATTACGTTATAAAATATAGCTTGTCTAAGCATTGTAGTCGCCAATAAAAGTAGGCAGGTTATCGGTGTTAAACTAAATAGTTTTCCTTATATAAATAATGCATTATTTATATCTAATGGAAAAAAAGTAATCGCTTACTATGAATTCCCGCTATTTGTTAGTTATTGTTAAAAGGTTTTATTCCTAATAGGGTCTAAAATCTATAAAGCATCCGTACATCGGAGCCTCACATTTCTACCGGAAAGAGGTGGTAACGTTGTATCGTGGAAATAAATTTTTTTTTTTTTCTTAACTTCCCAGCGATAAGAATTTCGGCTTTATATAAACTCCTGTGTTATACAAGTATACCTTCTTTATAATCCATCTATATCTTGAAAATCATTTTATATTTGTTTCATCCTTTCACCGTTTCTAAATTCTGACGAGAATAGTCGTTTACTCCAATTAATAAGTAGCATGTTCTTTTATTATGTTAAGAATAAAGACATCTGATAATATTAAAAATTTTTATATCATTAATAGAATTACAAATTAAATGATAAAATAAATTAATTTAAAATTCACTTATTTATAACATAAATATGAATTATACAAACTTTAGTGATCAAAATGCATCCAATTAAACTATTTAATTGCTTTATGTCAAAGTTTTCGTTTCAGTATTTTATATAATGGGATTTACATAACCCGTTATCTACTTCAAAAAAACCATATTCGCTAAGTCCACAATTGGGTTTGATATTTAAATCATCAATACTTAAAGACAAAATGATAGATAAGGTACGGTCTTAACGGGGTATGGTGTGTTTTAACACTAATGAATTAATATTCTTCAGTATAAATTAATATTAGTTTTAGGCAGAAGAGTATTCGTTTAAAGAAAGTTTTTTATTCTTAGTAACAAATGCTGCACTCAAACCGATCGGTTTCGAAGGAAGTGATGCTTTGAAAGTGAATTGAAATCTGTTTTATTAATTTTTCTACTATTTTCTCGTTAAGGAAACTTTTTTAGATTCCCTTAAAGTTCTTAAATAAGCTTAGTCTTTTTAAACTCTTTAATTCTCTGGGCAAAAGACAAAACAATTTTTTGCAGACCTCTGAAATGTTTTGACCCTTAAACTTAAAGTCTAAAAATTGTCTGATTTACTCAAAAAATGTATGGAAATATGCAGCTGTTATCGTATCACATATTTCGTTATTTTGTGAGTTATGTAATAAAAAATATTATTTTGGAATACTTGTTCTCTAAGCGGTTTCGAACACAAATTCGCGTGAAGAAAATTTAAACATTGGATATGTAGTTCTGTATTTAGAGATATAATGAGGAAAGATTATTTATGTCATTCGTTTGCTCACGATTATATTCACAAAAAAAGAAACAACATGCAAATCGAGCTGTGATAAAACATTGCCCTAAATTTTGGCTTAATCTTTCATTGTACATGATACAGTATCGTTGTATCTTTATCGGTTAGCTGTAGCTATTTTCTGTGTAGGAGTGTTCCTATAAATCTGATAAAGTGATCCAGAATTATTAATTCTATATCATATTCAGATATTTCTAAATAAATAATTATAATTTTTTCATTTTAGTATCTTGTTATCCATCATATTTGGAGTGGAAGTTAAGAAATAATCTTTCTTATAGTTTATATTAATGTATGAAAACATTCACCGTAATCGGACCGGAATCCATACCACAGAAAATAATAAATTCACGTGGTTGCCAATTTTATGGTTTTATGCTCGTCAGTATAAAATCACCTAATTAAATCACTAAAATTATTTTTTTATTTCGTATACATTAAACGCTTACGTTGCTTTTGTAAGACCCACAAAAATGCCTGATACTGAGTAACAGTTTTCTACTTAACAGGTTGAAAAAAAAAATGATCATAATGACCAAAATTGTCAAGACGTGCTTACGTCAATTCTTACTAAATAGATACACTAAAATTAAAAATAAATAAATATACATCATGAAATCTCTCAGAAATAATAAAGCTTCAGGATTATATGGAGAGGTCGTGGAAGTTTGAAAGTTGGTAGATGAAAACTTTATTCAGAAGACTGAAAAGATGTTTCAGAAAATTTTAGAAGAGGAAGAAATTCCAGAGGAACGGAAGATACCTCTTAATATATTCATTATTCAAGAAAAACTGCAAGTCGGACGTTAACAACTCTAGAGATTATTTACTCTAAAGGTATTTTAGTTACCCGTGACTTATAAAATATTGTCGAAATTTGAATTGAATAGTTGTTTTTTGTTTAACTTCCGGAACCACCGTTAGGTATAAAATGCCATGTAAAATGGTATGCCTGACCGGGATTCGAACCTGGGTCCGGAGGATGAAAGGCCTAGACGCTATTACTCGCGCCACGGATGCCGGCAATTGAATAGTTTAGAATCCCAAATCGATCACAAAACAGGTATCAAGGAGGCTTTCGAAAGAAACGATCATGTCCAAAACAAATATTTTGTATACAAATACTGTATTTGTTCTATTTGTATATTTCAAAATGAATTTCAGAAATACATTCTAAAATATACATATTCAACATGTAGGAACAAACTTATTTTCATATGTTTCTTCGACTTTCAGAAAGCCCATGATTTTGTAGACAGAGATCGAGACTTTTTTTTTCAAATTTTGTGAGAATACAGAGTCTACCAGAAAACTTTGAACCTCATTAAACTCACTCTCGCTAACATACTCTTTAAATTTATGGGAGATCACGGAGGTCCAGGATCTTTCATCCTTGATGCGGTACAAATACATTTTCACATTCCCACGTACAAGCTTCTTTGTAAGCTTCTGTTGTGGATTAATTTATCTGTCAAAAAAAAATAATCCTTTTGATAGATGAATGAAACGATTTCGGATGCGAAATTGGATTCGATACGTCAAAATAAGATGCGTTGCCTTTGCTGACAACTTGCTACTTTTAGCTGAATCGAAGGAAGATAAAGTAACATAATTAGAAGAGTTAACCGGATTATCCCAAAACCCATCCATACAGATATCCATAACCAAGATGGAAATCATGATCGGCCTCCGTGGCACGAGTATTATCGTCTCGGCCTTTCATCCTGAGGTCCCGAGTTGGAATCCCGGTCGGGCATGGCATGTTTCACAGACGCTACAATTCATTCATCGCATCCTCTGAAGATATATCTTAACGGTGGTTCCGGAGGTTAAACAAAATAAAAAAAAAAAAAAAAAAAAAAAAACTAAAAAAATTTGGAAATCATGATCAAATCACACAAAACACAATTGGGGACTAAATATGGAAAGATATCCCGGTATTAGGAGAGATATAAGTATCTATGTAAGAGTACCTTTAAGTATCTAGGAGAGATTATAAGCAGAAAAGGAATAGGTAAAGCGTTAATTGAAAATAAAATATTACTGCTGGAGAAACTTAAAATTTATTACCATAATGTTTATACAGATATGTGACAGTTACCTTAATTATAATATTACTATAATTATATATTGTTTTTGAAACACTCTGGACACAGTAATAATTTTTTTTTAGAAGAAGGCCCAACGCTTAATTTAAAAAAAAAGATTTTTATTTTTAACCAGTTTAATAGATGTATAAAAACAATAACCTCTGCATTGGAAACGGAATTAACATTCTTATTTGTACGGAATTATTAGCTGTCTACGCGACACTGTTTTAAAAATTTCCCATTTCAATAATATTTTTCTCTAGTAAGATTAATGAATAAGGAATTTTAGTTTATAGATGTTTTTCGTATAAGATAGAATACTGAAAACATAGAATCTGTGTACAATAGGAAACGAGTGAGTTATTTGGGCTGTAAAAACTTTTAAAAAATAGGTTATTTAATCGGCAAAAATATTTGATTAAAAATATAATTTGAATGAAGGAAATATTTTTTTTTAAATATTGAATTTTATTTCTCTCATTTTTTCCCCATTTAGTGTCTTAAAACCGTAGTGCATGAACCTTGTGCTCCTTTGTAACACTTTTCACGGCGTCCACAGTTACGAACAGTTTAGTTGTTTCATTATTATTTTTTTGAAATTAATATCTCTCGCTAAAATTCCAAAATTTTCATAGACTGTAAAGAGTATATAAATAATATTAGTAATAAAATACAGTACATCGAAGAAAATAAAAACTTTTTAATTCCAAAAATATTTTTAAACCTTTATTTAGTTCTAGCACTAAAATTTGATCACGAATTAGCTAATAAGTATTATTGTCTTATTTAAGTATATTAGCTTACAGTGATTTCCAGTATTATATTCTAAGAAGTATATATTTCTTTGAATCAAGCTCTGTAGATTTTATTCATAAAAAAAGAATCAAACCAATAAAACATTTATTACTTGTAATTAACTATTGGAAGATAAAAATGAATAAATGTTTTTCAAGGTAATAAAATGAAATATAAAGATTTGTTTTGTAGATTTATGTCATACAAAAAGATTAGCGACTGTTTCTTGCTAGAAATAACCTACATTGTGATAAATTAAAAAAAAAAAGAATTGATGAATTTTTACTGGAATAAAAACAAGTAAATTTTAATTGATTTTCATTTTTTTCCTATGAATGGATGAATCAATTATATTGGATTATCAGGTAAAACCACTTGATGTCTGATGTTTGTTGTTAATTAAAATGTTTTCCTCAGTAGTTTCTTACAGATAAAAATAATTTGTTTTCTGAAGTCTCATATACACTGATAAGAGCGTACCGGTGTAGTTATAATGGAACATTGTTTATAAATACTTTTTTACGATTTTGTACAGCGCACACGCACGCACGCAAATACAAACACACACACAAACATTATAACTCGTATGTATATATATA
>JAAAKQ030248736.1:0-10969 GCA_010016005.3 Zanna intricata | reverse complement strand
ATTTAAAAAAACTTAGGGTTCAAGTATAGAGATAGAAGAATAATTGCTAATATTTACAGGAACCAAACTGCAACAGTGTTAATTAGTGTTTGTGTTAATTAGTATAGTGAAAATAATACTACTACATAAAACACATGAACATTATAGATATGTAATGTAATTAAAAAATAATTTATAATTTAGACGGGATTAATAAAAATAATTTGAGCACATAATAACGTCCACCTTGAAGTGGATGTAGAAAATTAAATTCTCTCTCTCTTATTGAAAGTGGTAGTCAAAATTAAAAGATTAAAATTAGTTCAAATTGTCGAATAGGAATTTGAAAATTTATAGTTATATTTCAAGAAATCCTGTAGAAAAACGATACCAGTTTTTTTAGGACTCTATATAAACGAAAAATTATCTATAATTTATAAAAATTTGACATGTAAAATGTTTTTATGAAAGTCAATGTTGTTTATCATTAAAACTGATTTAACATCGAGGAAGAATTCCTTCCTATTTCAAATAATTATGTTACTGTAAATAACTTGAAACTTACTTCAGTTTGCTTTATATTGAATATATGAAAATAAAATTTTACCTTTTAAAATATTCTATTTATGTTCCGTCATCAGATGCGATAGGATTTTTTTTTAATTTTCTGAATTGTGTAAATATTATTTTTATTTTTTGTTTACAGTTTATTATTTTCCCGCTGCTAACATCGTGCAATGGAAAAAGGAAGGCCCTAAGAAATTACCTAAGGCAAAAATATATCTTACAATTTATACTCAATAAAAGGAAGTTAAATCTTTATATGCGTTAAGGATGTTTTCAAAAATTGACGACATAAGATTCTGTTATGGCTAAAAGCCGCAAAAAAGTAAAGAATACAGGAATTAGGGATGTATTTTTGTATGATATGGTACTTATAAAAAATTAGCATGTTATTAAAATATTCCGTAAATTTAAAATAAATCAGAAACTAACTTAATATTCATCCGCTAAATATTGGTGAATTTTAACGAAAAATAAACAGAAATGTAATTATAATGATTCTAATTTGTTTTATTTTTTTTAAGACCTCTTCCTTACTTCATAAATGTATCCTAACTAGATTAAAATTGCTAACCTAAATAGAGAACAGAATGATCTATAAAGCACGGTAAAGCAGTTGTAATAGAACGTGAAGTTAAACCATTCCCTACTACATCTGACCATATCGGGAAAGGAATAGCTAGAACCATTACCATTAATATAAATGTTACTTAATTTTATTTAATCTATTGAAAATTTTATATTATGTAACTATAGCAATGACAAAAATAAATACGAAGTTACACAGAATATTTGTTTTTTTATTAGTCTTCTATTTAATGTTGGAAGGGGTGTGGAGATGACGTTGCATAACTCTTCGTTCGAGCTGCTCTTTGAGTGTGCTAAAAATATTCCGATGCATGGAAAAGCTTTTACTATTAACTAGCATAAGAAACAGAGAATAAATTAAGAACGCGAAAGGAAATATAAGTTCAAAAAGAGAACAATTACAAACAGGATCAATGGAGACAATTTGTATAATAATGTAGAAGGAGGTCTGGGCAACGTATTCTTTCAAAAATTATACTCTTGAAAAAATTATAAATTTCTTCTGGTTAGCGTAATTTATATTATAATTTCATTTATTATATTCGAAATATGGACGCTGGATTTTTCTTAAATTTTTTTTTCATCTTAAATTAGATTTTTCATGAGAATTAATATAGTCACTCCAGTGTATAACGTTTCCGGTAAAACTAAGTTTTTAAAGAGTTTTTTCTTTTCGTATTTGTAAAACAATTTATTTTTTTATAAATGTTTCTTGTATGATAATAAGCCCTTTCTATTCCTTACCTGCTTGGTTTTTATTTCTTTTTTTCAAAAAAAGATTTGCTGTAACTATTTCACGTAAATGTTTAAACTTTTCGACTCTTTTGATTGATTCCTCTTTTAAAATTTTCTATATCTACATTGTTTGTGTATGTATATATAATGCAAGAAACATCAAAAGAATATTTATAAGAATATACGTATAATTTTTTTATAAAAATGATTGCTGCAATACGTTAGATTATGATATTTTATTGGAAAGTAATATTACATATTTTTTTTTTTTTTTTTTTTTTTTTTTTTTTAACCTCCGGAACCACCGTTAGGTTATATCTTCAGAGGATGAGATGAACGAATTATAGCGTGTGTGAAAAAGGCCATGCCTGACCGGGATTCGAACCCGGGACCTCCGGATAAGTAATATTACAGATGACAAAACGAACAAGGTATTAAAAGTAAAATATCTTATTGAAGGGAATATTAAAAAAAAAAAAGTAAATGTTTCCTGTATAGATGATCAGGTTCCATGAAATCCATTATAGTAACAAATTAACATTATTAGTGTGCGTAAAAATGTTGATGGAATTTCTATTTTCTTATCTTGGATGGATTTTCAAAAATCAGAATCTATTAATCACTATTAATTTTCAGATTATTGATAATTATAAAAAAAAACACAAGTAAGTGTTTCGATTTAAAGGTTTTGAAAGGAATATTTTAAAGGTAATCTTATCGGAAGATAAGGGTCTGTTCAGGAGGGCAGTAGTCCACAACAAGGACATAGTAATATTACAGATGACAAAACGAACAAGGTATTAAAAGTAAAATATCTTATTGAAGGGAATATTAAAAAAAAAAAAGTAAATGTTTCCTGTATAGATGATCAGGTTCCATGAAATCCATTATAGTAACAAATTAACATTATTAGTGTGCGTAAAAATGTTGATGGAATTTCTATTTTCTTATCTTGGATGGATTTTCAAAAATCAGAATCTATTAATCACTATTAATTTTCAGATTATTGATAATTATAAAAAAAAACACAAGTAAGTGTTTCGATTTAAAGGTTTTGAAAGGAATATTTTAAAGGTAATCTTATCGGAAGATAAGGGTCTGTTCAGGAGGGCAGTAGTCCACAACAAGGACATTGATATGGACACGAACGAACAAAGAAATAGAGTTGTCGATCCGACAGTTCTTGGGATCAGGCGAATTGTTTCGACTATCATCTATGAGATCTGCTTACGGAGATAGGAAGAACGCCACAATTATCCCTTCATATAGGAAGAAGAATATAATGGTAGTATAAAGAATTAAGATCTGCCGTGCCCACAAGAGATTGGCAAATTTCACACTGTCAAGAGCCAAAAATAGGGTCGGACTGGTGGGGGTAGACCGTCGCGCGGGCGGAGGGTTTTTGTCAGGTGTACTAAACCGTTTGATGGTTAGGTTCCTCCAATCCAACGCAAACCGAAGCACTCTCTCCCTGGATCTTGTGGGACAGATAGCTAGGAACTGTGGAGATAATTTGCTTATCACAACCGAACAAAATAAGCACGTTGTGCAAGAGGTGATTGGATTTCTGACATCACAGGAGATGTTGCTATACGGAACATCAATGGTAGCCTCGCAGTAAGGCTAAGCAGAAGAAGCACCGGCTTGGTAGTAATGGAGATCTTTGACGTCATAGTAATCGGTGCACACATCACTCCGAACTGTGAGATAAATGAATACTCGGACTTTATTGGGAGGCTTCAAACGCTCATAGTCGGAGGTGACAAACGGGTAACAGTTATGGGTGATTTGAATTCGAAATCCACGCTTTCTGTCAGCACATTTAATACACGTAACGAATTATTGGCAGATCTGATGTTAGCTTCAGATTTAAGTTGTCTTAATGACCAACCACCGATTTTCAAAGCAAGGTGTCATACGTCGGTGTTAGATCTAACCATGCTGGACGAATACTTTAACCTCTACTAATGTAAATGGTGCATTCTTAATGACAAATTGGCCAGCGATCAGTTCGCTACACTTCTAGAAAGCAATGACCCTGCGGCATTTGTAGTAGCTGAGAACTGGCTTTTTAAAAGGTTAACATTTAAACAGATTAAAGAAGTCGAAAATATCACATAAATTATCTGCTGATAGAACGCTATTAGAGTCTTTCCGACTCTAATCCGCCATAATTACAGAAGTGTAAACAACTCCTGATAGACACGGTATCGCAGGCCCGCTTACTGGTGGATTGCCACTTTCGCAGGAGAGAGATGCTGCGACTTCGTCGCATTAACCAGAGTCTTATTGGTATTGGATTAGCCCCTTTTATATTGGTACAAGACAGGTTTATAAACCAGAGGAGACTTTAAAACTCCGAGATAAAAGGGGCCAAGGAAGAGAGATGGAAAGACAGGTGGAACGATCTCTGTAAGGAACTGGACGATGCCACGTGCGGAAGGGCATATAAAAGTGTAACTGGATAATTCGGGAGAAGACTGCCCCTCCTTACGGAGGAGTAGATTAATGTGCAATTATCAGTCTATTACTGATTAAAGAAGTCTCCTCTACTTCAAGATAAAAGGGGCCAAGGGAGAGAGGTGGAACGATCTCTGTAAGGAACTGGACGATGGCCCGTGCGGAAGGGCATATCTTGTTATAAAAGTGTAACCGGATAAATCGGGAGAAGACTGCCCGTCCTCACGGAGGTGCAGGTTATTGTGCAATTATCAGTCTATTTTCCGGTAATGGCAGCATAGACATTTTCAAGCCGATAGAGGGGGTTACGATGAGATATTCATTAGCAGAGATTACGCATGCGATATCGAAATCAACTGAATTTAAAAGCGTTAAACATCCTTCAGTAGGAATTCTACTCGATGTTATAGGAGGAGGGTTTTTTTTGGGGGGGAGGTAAGGAAAATATGATTTCAAAAAACATACATACAGATAAAAACATTTTTTAATAAAAAAAAAATTGGGGATACAGGCGGATCGAAAAACGTTTCGTTCCGAAATACGAATACATACAGGAATCACACACACTGTAATAACACTAACATTTGTTTCGATACATTTGAAAAGCATGCGCCATCTTGAAAAATTATACGGAAGGCACGCGACACCATTTTATTGAAACACTCGTTTTCAAGCGTAAACTGTAACCGGAGTGAGGAACGAGGATGTAATTAAGGACTCGATAGGCTTCATCAGCTGTGAAAATATACGAGACCACATCATTGGTTCCGGGAAGATATTCAGGATTAGATAACCGTCACTCTATTTGCCGTAACCGCTTACGTCAACAAATATAATTTTGAAATGTGCATTCGTCACGCCTTCCAAAACCATAAAAAAATATTTTTTATATGTATAAATCATGCAGCTAGAATTTTTTCGGGAATATTACTTTCCATCTAATGCTCTGACAGCGTTTGGAAAATTCCATATTTTTAAAAAATTACCGGATATAATTTATTATCATTCTCTGAGGCATTTGCATGCACTCAGTATATAATTCTTTCCATACGTATGAAGCGGTTTCCTTCACTATTTCTCCCACTGTATTATGTTATGAGGTGCAACGATGTTATAGTTGCTGGAACGTGGCGCATCGTAATCCCAGTTGCCGTGGACCCAACCGCTTGAACATGTGTTGTAATTGTGGAGGAAGAGTGCTAAATTCCAAATTGCCAAGAGCCAAAAATGGGTCGGACTGGAGGGGGAGGACCGTCGCATGGACAGGGGATGCACTAAACCGTTTGATGGTTAGGTTCCTCCTATCCAACACAAACCAAAGCACTCTCTCCCATGATTGGGGGAGTTAGCTAGGAACTATGACGCTGATTTGCTTATCACAACCGAACCAAATAAGTACGTCGCGGCCAGAGGTGATTAGATTTCCGACATCACAGGAAATGTTGCTATCACATCATTTCCGGGACATCATTGGTAGCCTCTCGGTAAGGCTAAGCAGAAGAAGCCCCGGCTGGGTAGTAATGGAGTTGTTTATATACTACCGATTATTTATATACTGTCTATTTAATAACGACTGTATTCAATTTGATACCAATTAAAAATGAAAAAGTTTAATGAATGAAATAATGCTATAAAGTACAGTAAAGCAGTTGTAATAGAACGTGAAGGTTAAGCTTTACATCTGACCATATCGGGAAAAGGAATAATGTTAACGTTAATATAAGGGGCAAAAAATAGGAATACTATGTAATCTTCGCGTTTAGTATCGTGGAAATAAAACTTGAATTTTTACTCAAAAATAATATCTTAAACTGTTTCCTGTAATCGGTGTTACTGTGAGACTGTATCCTAGAAACGATAATGAAATCAGATTGCAATTAGAGGAGCGGCATAGCATCATAGCTTATCCTAATACCCCCTCCGGGAACGGGGTGGAGGTGGTAAAATCCATTTACTATTATTAATTATAATCAGATCGAAAATCCTAGAGTGACAACCACGTTCCCAGACATATTTTCTGCTACAGCGCAGGAAGACCAGACAAAAGTGACAAATCATCGAGAATCTGCTCTTTTTGTATATATTCACAGATTACACTTATACCTGCAAACAGGAAAACTCTTTTTCATCATTAATTTTTTCGATTTCTTATTCGTTATTATATTTTTGATGTTGAAAATCCAGTAGTTTTTTTTGGAACAATATATACTTTTTAGTGCATTCCCGCACGGTAAAATAATACCACATATTTTAAGTGTAATGGGGTGGAGTACCATTTTCTATCCGAAAAATATTACAATTTATACAAATGGCGATTACTTTCCTGATCGGACAATACAGCTACACCTAACTATCGATATATTTTTCTCCGATAGTAAGTTTTAAATAAAGGCTCCTCCAAATACGATTCCACAACTTGATATTAGTAAACGCTGAATTAATCCAAGAATATTCAACAGTTTTCCAGTATTAAATGAAATTATAATATGTATAAATTTAGAATTGTGACAGCGCACTTACTGCCAGATATCAAAGAGCAGCTAATGATCATGCGTATTACTTTGGTGATCCTTTCTGTGATTTGCATTTTTTAAAAAGACATTATTTAGAATTTTTCTATTGTAAAGTAAAAATAATATTCTGCTTACGGAAAATAATAAATCGCTTCGTTCTGCTTTATTTTCTTCTGTATAGTATTTGATTTACTACCTCTTAAATTTAACTAAGATAAATGACTTCAAATAAGATTATACAGACGGAGATTTCAAAATTTATGTCAATGTAAAAAAAACTCTCTGTTCAATGCAGTAGAGTTCACATGCATGGCTCTGCTAAATCTTACGTTCGGAGCTGACTACGTGGACCTGCGTTAAGGACAATCTCCGTTAAGGAGAAGGCGCTTAAAATAAAAAGAAAGTACAAGCAATATTCTACTCACCGAAAATGAAAAATCGTTTCATTCTGTTTTAGTTTATTCTGTTTAGTATTTCATATATGACTTCTTAAATTTAACTGATAAATGATTTAAAATGGCTTTTAAATTCTATTCTCTATCTCGGAAAATGTAAAAAAGAAAGAAAACTGTTATATTTTTCCGAATGTATCGTTTGTCACTGTGGATGGCTACTCTCTGTCCGCAGTACAGGGATCGGGTAACTAGATGGGGAGTTGGGAGATCTTTAAATATAACTATTACCTTATAAAAAAAAGTCAGTAATTTTTTTTTTTCAGTTTAAATTAATCAAGTACAACATACCTTACGGATTTTCCAGTACGTTTGAGAAAGTGTGAAGTAAGTAATTCGACAAGAATCGAGTTGTAAAAAGAAAATAAATCATTACCTTATATATCTGCAGTTTCAATATTTAAAATGCATAATCGTGAAATCGCATTTTTTTCGTTAATTTTTTTTCTAATACAAAAAATAAAGGATATTCTTTAAAAACGGTATATAAGAAGCAAAAACATATTTATGAGAAGTCATGTAAAAAGAAAAATATGATTTAAAATTAAAACTTATATAAAATATGTAAATTTAATTTTTTTACAAAATGTCCAAACCTTTTCGCCACATCAGTTAGTGTTTCTTTACGAGAATTTCGTTATTTTCCAGTCCAATCGGATGCGGAGATTGTCGTGACCACATATGACCCGAACTTTTTCCATACAACAGACGATGATTTTTTCCGAAAAATGGAATAGACATAATTCAGCCAAGAGTTTCGTTTAACACACTGAAACATTCGACGATATACTACTTGCATTGCAGAAAATGCTGAACTTTTTATCGTATGCCTTTTACTGAAATTATACAAAGCCCAGCGAGAAACCCTTAGTGCACGCCTGCAGTCTTCAACCCATCAAGGGTATTCAATTATTTGTAACACACCGTCATTAAGGTCTCTACTAGCAGACAGGAACAAAAGGAAATTCAATGACCAATTACTTGAAGTTTTTCGGTGAATCAATTGAACCACTTATTTATTTACTTATTAGGAAAGGTTAGACTTTTTGGAAGGAGCAACCTTCCCGATTGTTTTGGAGAAGTATAAATATGATAGTAGATTGTGGACAGCATTCATTACCATTTAACATATTATCTTTATTTCTTTATTTATGAAAACCTGTCCCCACTCATGTCCCGCATTAATCCAAGTTTCATCTATAACATTAATTGTCTTAGGCTCTTCACGAAATCTCTCAATTTCTCTTAAACATTCTCTACGTCGTGAAATGATATCCTCACGATCAATCAATCAAGAATTATTTTTTCTGGACATAAATTGATTTTAAAACACGTAGTTTACCTGCTTAATACTTAAGGAAAAATTCGGAAATTCAGAATCAGTATTCACAATATTTAACACTTAGTTGAAGTTAGGATGCTCGTTATTAAAATAAAACGAATAAAATTTTTTTCTAATAACTGTTGCAGTAAAATTGTCCAACTTTTCAATTGTTTTTACAGTTTTCTAATCTTTTTAAGGCTACCATGTTCACCATCAATTTTGTGTTTCTTTGTAATATACAAAAGTGTACTGCCGCTAACGCCTGTTTCTCTAATTGTTTTCGAAGCAATATCTCTGACCGCAGTTCCAGAGTTATTTTGTTTTAATGTTATATATACGTCGTTGATTACTTTTTTTTTTTTTTGGAGATACTGTTTGGTTTTCGGGTTTTTGATAGTAGTGTAGAGTCTGATAAAGGACAAACTTCACTTCTGTTAACCCCGGGGTTAGTGAGCTTGGTCGGGGTTTGCTTGGGCCAGAGTTACCTAATCCTAAATATCTTCCCGGAACTAATGATGAGGTCCCTTACGTTTACACAGCTGATGAAGCCTATCCATTCCTTAATTACATCCCCGTTCCTCACTCCGATAACAGTTTACCGTAACCGAGAAATAGACGGTTAATAATCTACTCCTCCGTAAGGAGGGGCAGTCTTCTCCCGAATTATCTGGTTACACTTTTATATGCCCTTCCACACGTGGCATCGTCCAGTTCCTTACAGAGATCGTTCCGCCTGTCTTTCCATCTCTCTTCTTTAGCCCCTTATATTTCGGAGTTTTAAAGTCTCCTCTGGTTTATAAACCTGTCTTGTGCCAATATAAAAGGGGCTCCTCCAATACTCCTGTGCCTCTGCTTAATGTGACGAAGTCGCAGCATCTCTTTCCTGCGATGGTGGCAATCCACCAGTAAGCGGGACTGTGATACGGTGTCTGTCAGGAGTTGTTTACACTTCTGTAACTATGACGGATTGGAGTGTTTCCGGGATTAGCGTTCTATCAGCAGATATTTTATGTGATATTTTCGAATTCTTTAATCTGTTTAAATGTTAACCTTTTAAAATGCCAGTGCTCAGCTACTACAAATGCGACAGGGTCATTGCTTTCTAGGAGTGTAGCAAAGTGATCGCTGGCCGTTTCGTCATTAGCACGCACCATTTATATAAGTAGAGGTTAAAATTTTCGTCCAGCATTGTTAACACCGATGTGTGACTCCTTGCTTCGAAAGTCAGTGTTTGATCATTAAGACAACTTAATCCTGAAGCTAACATCAGATACGCCAGTAATTCGCCACGTCTATTATTAAATGTGCAAATCTATTAAATTCAAATCGCCCATATTGTTACCCGTTTGTCAGCTCCTACTATGAGCGCTTAAAGCCTCGCCATGAAGTCCGAGGAATCATTTATCCCACAGTTCGGAGTGAGCATGCAACGACCACTATGGCGTCGGACAACTCCATTACTACCCAGCCGGTGCTTCTTCTGCTTAGTCTTACCGAGAGGCTACCAATGATGTTCCGTATAGCAACATTTCCTGTGATGTCGGAAATCTAATCACCTCTGGCCGCGACGTATTTATTTTGTTCGGTTGTGATAAGAAAATCAGCGTCATAATTCCTAGCTAACTCTCCCAAAGGATCGTGGGAGAGAGTGCTTCGGTTTGTGTTGGATAAGAGGAACCTAACCATCAAACGGTTTAGTGCATCCCCCGTCCGTGCGACGGTACTCCCCCACCAGTCCAAACCCTATTTTTGGCTCTTAGCAATCTGGAATTTGGCTCTCTTCTTCCACAATTGCAACACATGTTCAAGTGGTTGGCTCCACGGCAACTGGGATTACGATGCACCACGTTCCAGCAACTACAACATCGTTACACCTCATCTCTTATGTGGGCACGGCAGTCCACCCATCCGATCTTAATTCTGTTCTTCAATTTTATTCGCTGCCCGATATGAAGTGATCATTTAGCGTTCTTCCTATCGCCGTAAACAATGTAAATATAGAAAATTTCAAAAGAGGAATCAATCAAAGGAGTGGAAAAGTTTAGAAATTTACGTGAAATAGTTACCGCAAATTTCAAAAGAAAAAAAGAATATAAACAGCTTATTATCCGACAACATTGGTTTGCAGGCATTTCTCCCGCCACCACCCCATTCGGTCGCCCTAGAGCATAAGACCGAACATCTGTGCCACGAAGGGCTACTTGTGCCTTAAAACGTTTTAATGCGACCATTTATCTCAGTTCCTGGAGCTGAACAAAAATGCGTGAGCGGTCAAAACGTGGCGCACAACGCCACCTGCTTGCGTGTCCTACCGCTCACTTGTCATATATTTACTAATGGGTAGGCGCACCCCG
>JAAAKQ030248725.1:0-10969 GCA_010016005.3 Zanna intricata | reverse complement strand
AAAAATCAGAAAGTTCCATGCTACCAAATTTCAAATTTCAATCAGCATACACGATTGTTGGCGCAAAAATTCGAGAATTGGAAATTTTGAGAAAATTGCCGTATTGTTTAATTGAATATTTCGCGGCGCCCCTGGGAGCCGCGGCGCACACTTTGGGAATCACTGATATAATCCATTAATTTTCTCAGAAAAGTTTATAAGTGTTATGCAGTGGTGAATTCCTTTTCATGCCCCAAAGGTAAAACATTGCAAAGGTCTGGATTCAAGGTAAGTTAATCCATTGAATGGATCCACTGTGTGATCTACCATTCACACATCTTTTGTTATATGGGGTGTATGGAAAGGATTGAAGGACATTTTACTTCTGCGTATTTAAATAGAAGTTTATAAGTAAGAAAATTGTGTTTGTATTTTTTAATAATATTTCTTGCATATTACCCAGTTTTAAAATAACATTTAATAAATGTAATTTAACCCAAATATTTATCAGAAACTGTTAGTAGGAAGAAATGTGTTTAATAAAAAAACTTTTAAATAAAAGATTAATATACGTAAGTTAAATAGTTATACAATATTTTAAACATTATTTATTACTTTTTTCAAAATTGTAAATATTGATTCATAACTGATTTAAAAGATAGAAATTTAACAATCTAACCTTGAAGTGAATTAATATCAATTACCTGTACTTATATTTTACAGATAAATAAAATTTGTGTTTTACATTGGCATCACAATAAAAAACAGAACTTGTTATTATTTTACCATCTTAAACAAGTATTTACTTTTATAGTAATATGGTATAGTCCATATGGTGTGTTTTGTACCCAGGTAATTAGATTCAAAATAATGATATTTCTTTTATAACAAATTTATCTTCAGTGTTTCCTCAGATGTATAAATTATTACTCTTTAATAATGCAAAAGTAATGCATTACTATTACATTAAAATCATTTATATTAAAAAACTTACATTATATTTTACATTAAAAACTTTTGCAGATAACATTGCAATCTTGTAATTTTTAATATTTCAATTTTTTCAATGCTTATTTAATTCACTTTTTGCACTTTTATATTCCTTTTTATACAGTAATATTCAGTTACATATCAGATAAAATTAACTAAGTAACTGTCTGGAATTTTGGAATAGATTATTTGCAGAATTAAATATATTTGATACCTAAAAGTAATAAATTGCATACATAGCAATTTAATCTAATTATTGTACTTAATGTAATAGAAATCTTGTTTTACTGATAAATGTTTTTTTATTTGTTTTTGTTATTTCATACATTTTTATTCAAAATTTTGATAAATAAAATGTCCTTCAACCATTTTCAAGTATCCTATATAACAATAGATGAATAAACAATAGATTGTACATACTACCTCTCATCAGAACTACCCAATAAAAGATCAACTGACTCTTCAATTCAGACCTTTGCAACATTTTACCTGTTGAGCATAAGACGGTATTCATCACTCATTATATGGTGTCAAAGGAAGAAGAACTACTTGACTTGGATCTTTTTAAAAGGGAGGAAAAAGAAGGTGAGGGTAACAAAACCTGATGAAATCTACTCTGATCCTTGCTGCACACTTTCATCAGGAACTTTCATAAGGTTCAAATGCCTGATATTTTTCTTTTCTTAGTTTTAATTTATCCTTTTTTGTTCATAACAGGAGTCAATTAGCTAGGACAAGTAAAAAACTGAAAAACTTCAGCTTGGATTTAAAATAGTGTCCAAATGGTTATAAATTAATGGCTTATTCAAGTAAAACTAAAATAGTTTATCTTATTTAAAATAATCCAAATTTTGCATCAGTACCAGGTTTCAAAGTTATCAAAATTAATAGTTTTCTGAGTTTACTTTATGATATTTTACTGAATTGAAGCTGAACTCATCAATTACTTGATTAAAAAATTGGGTACTACCATTTTACATCATTCAATTTTTAATTCTATCATTATTACAAGCACAATAATCTTTGTAGTTTATATATTTATCACATTTAAAATGTGAAATAATTATAGGTAATTGAGGTTCCTTTACTGCTACAGAGAAATGTTTTTAGATTCAGAAAAAGTTTATTTGTTTTATAGCAGTTCAGAGTTGTTAGCTGCTGTTCAGAAGAACAAGTCTGTAAAACTTCTCTGTCTATATTTATGAAATTTTATTTATTTATTTTTTTGTTAAATAATATTGTTAAGTTCATTTGAAATAAAAGATATTCATATACAAATACAGAATTGAAAATTTGGTTTATACTAGCCTATAACCTTGTAGGTTATATTTATTAGTAATTATTACAGCGAACTCATGAAATAAGGATACTGTAAAAAAAAATAATAATTTTTTAGTTAGAGAGAAAATATAATTACAATATTAGTAGTACCTGAAGACGTCGACCAATTGCTCCAAGTGAAGGTCCTGTTGTACCTGAACCTCCATGTACTGTACCATAAAACTTATTTTCACTACGATCAGCTACTAGGAACTGATCATCACGCATTGAAAACTCATCATCTGGCTCTTCACCAGGAAATGTATCATCTGAATCTGGAGAACTGGAAATAATTATTATAAATAAATACAAATTCTATATGATCAAAACTATTTTTTTTTTTTTATTAATTACAATTACAATTGTGTATTAAGTTCACTTTCACTGAGAAGTATAATGTGGGCTTGTACTATAACTGACATCATTTTGAGTACACCTTCCTCTCAAGAAGCTTTTTATGTTAATAAACTGTAACCTCACTCACTCATTCACAGCTGACAATGACTTTTTTTTTAATGTTTAGTGATTTTAATTTGTTTTTTTTTTAAATTATATCCATATGTTTTTAAAAAACAGTATTTCAGTTAATAGTAAGTAAATAAGTAATCTATTATATTTGATCCACTTATGTTTTGAAATACATAAAAGAACATCTGCTGAGAATAGATTCCTAAAATAAAAATATTAATATTATTCAGCATTAACACTAAGCACAAGGCTTACATTCCTCTTTTATCTTAAAGATACTTTTTTAAATATGTCTTAAAAAAACAATAATTATATCTATGCAGGGTGTATCAAAATGTGGTTAGCATCCAAGAAGAATAATCATAATTTTCCCAAAAAATTTTGGGTATTTCCTTATAGCAGGTATAACCTCATTTTCACAAAAAATTAATAGATCTGCTTTATAAAACAATTTATACATGTCATTACTAAGATTTAAATTAAATTCTTACAAAATAAAACATTAAAGTTTTTAATTGGTGATTAATAATAAGAATAATCTGTATTTGATTTGTTGAATGAATTGATTGAGACATAGATCCTTCCTACAGATCCATTTCCAATCCTTGCTTGATTGCTATGTAAAATTTTATCCCACCTTCCTCTTTTTTCAAATTAATTAGGTTTTCTATTAATCAGTTTATTAAATACTGCTTTACACTTTGTGTTCTTCACTTTATACATATAAAATAATAACCATTTCCTCATTTGCCTCACTTCATATGGACAGCTACACAATAACTGATGAGTATGTCTTTAAGGTTGTTAGCCGGTTTAAAATCTTCATTATTTGCATTATGAAACAAATTTAATCAGAACAAATTTGCAATGACAGATTCAAGTAATTTGATCATCATTTGAACAGATGTTATTTTTTAAAGTTCTTTCTACAAATTTAATACTTTACTAAATATCTGTCCCAAATTCAAAATAGGTATTAAATATTCCAATACTCAATAGTCAAATCCTTAATTATATTTTTTTCTCTATCCAAACTTTCACAAATTTATGACAGTTTTTAAACTGACTTCATCAAATAATTTTTTGTAATTAGACTCAACACTATCATTATTTTAACACTTGTATTAAACTGACCAAGATAAAATGGTAATCTTATTATACAAATTTTTAATTTTAAAAATAAGCTAATTCCAAAATCATTCAATTTCTATATTATATTCTTAAGATCAACAGCCATTTCAATAGAAGCTGGATTAATTTTAAGTAAATCTTTTATAGTTATTAAATACAGAATGAATTATCAATAAGACAGCTAGATAGCAAGATGTCAGAATTCAATATTTCTGTACAGAGTTCAGATAAATAAAAATATTATTAATATTATTATTATACCTCAGTCATACCTGGTAATAAACTGTTATTCACAGCCAGTGTCAAAGAGGCAAAGTATGAAGTTGAAATTATTATGTAAGTGAGAAAATTTACTTATCTTTCAGGTTCATAATTCCCAAACATCTGTGGCAACTGCATCATGGCAAGCATCAGAACCTGGTGTCATCATCTACCAAGTTTGGAATTTATATATGAGTACTTGCTAATTAACGAGTACGAATAGATTCCTTTTATTCGTACTTGATCGTCAATGTGTACATGTTTAAAATTTCTGCATTAGCAGGAAGAGGACTTTTGAACAACAATAGTCTTGAGAATCTGTGAAGCAATTATGGAATCTCTCCTCCTAGTGTGCTATTGAGGATGGGTATATTAAAACTTGCTCCTGAGTCCAGACCTTCCTGATGTGACCTGAGAAACTATATGACAGTTCCTCAGCATGCATGCTTCTTCTGGATGTTAAGAGTCACATCAATGATCCAGGTGATGTTTTCCTATTTTTTGGTCACAACAATATCTGGATGATTGTGGGCCACTGGCTTATCCGTGAGGACCACTTATTCATCATTGTAGCGGTCATTCCCCAACATGGTCAGAGGAGCATACCTGTAATAAGGGACAGACACATCAGGAAGTCCCAAGTTCAAGGCCAGCTCTTGATGGAGGATGCAAGCCACATTATTGTGGCAGGACATATACTCCTTGGAGGTTGCTAATCACGTGTTCCATGAATTCACTTGTGCTCCCACAAAATCAGCATTTGTGGATAAGCACAGTAGGATCCTTGATTATGTGCTTCCAGTAATTGATCATCCCGATTATTGAATCCTGAATTGTGAATGCAAATCATTCAATCTCAGCAAACAATTTAATGTCTTCCATCTATGCAAAGGAGGCAGCATAGTCAATTCCTTCATCCAATAGTTTGTATCATTAAGATGGAGTGGTTTTAGACGTTCATCTCCCCTCACCACCTCTCAATGAAACATCCTGGATTTGCCTCACTGAGATTCTGCTGTTGTTTTTGCAACCTCAAAGAAATTCACGTCACCTCTTCTTCTCTTGCCTCAGGACAGATGGAAGCAAGCTGTAGAACTAAGAGGATGATGCACTTGTTATCTGGTGAATTAACTCCAAAAATGTGGATTAAGCTCCTCAAGCTCCATCCTCACCCATCTCAGAACTCCAAAACTGTAGGCAACCAGCAGCATGGCAAAGGTGTTTAAATTCTTCACTTTATTGTCCCCACTTAATTGCAATTTTTTGATAGCACACACAAAACCTTGAGACCAAACTAAGGGCGTTCTTTGTGCGGCTGTGACTAATATTCAAAATTAATTAATTCCTCTAAAATATATTTTACTTATAATCAATTATTTTACAAAATACTTCATATTGTAATTTACCTGCGAGTTACCCTGCGCACCATGATTCGCTGCTGTTGCTGTTGATGTGACAGTGTTTGCTGCATTGTTGGAGCAGCTGGTGTGGGATGTTGAACTTGTGGAGCAACTGCACCCAACGCTGTCCTCAACTGATCAGGATGCAATTGATTTCCATAACTAACCTATAAAAAAAAAATAAATAAAAAAAATAATAAATTTGATCTTTTTGTGTCATAAAATTTAGTTATTATTTATTAAACATATTTTCTTTGTTGCATTTTTTAAATATTACTGCAGCATTTAAAAACTGGCTCTAAAATAACTATCAAGCACTTATTTTATTTTTTTACAAAGAGTAATTTTTATTTGTTATGTTACTCATGAATAAATAAATATTCATGATTGAATGGCTGTTGCCCATTAAGATTTATTTTACAATGATGATGATGAAAAATGATTTGCTTTAGCATGTGAAAGTACTAGACCTAGCCAAAACCTTCTGGAGGAAAGGCAGAGAAGCAAGAACTTCATCAAATTTATTTTTGATAGTTATACAAAAAATTAAAGGAGCTTTAGCTACTGATGATCGGTTTTAATAATTTTAATGTTATATGGAGAATGATTATGTAATTTCCAAAAAAAATTCATATAAGAACTTGTTCAAATTATTATACCAGCTTCACTATTTAATTTAACAGTTCTGAACTTAATAAATAAGAAATTTTAAGATTTCATCTGTTAATTACCTGTCCATTGGATAAATTTTCTTTTGTTGGAGATCCTTTGAGGGGTGTTCGAAGCGATTCTGGTAACAAATCAACAAGATTTGTAGAATGTGGTTGATATCGAAGAATTAAAACACATGTTGATACCAGTGTATATGCCAAAAGTGTACCTGCAAATTAAAAAAAAAATTTGTCTGTATTAAAAAAGAATATTTGTATATGCATTGAATATAAGTATGCATTGCAACATTGTAACACTTTATATACTTTAAATTTTAAAATCAATTTATAAATCAGTTCTATTACTGTAAAATAACTTTTGTTTTATCTGTCTAAAGGTTATCATTTTAACTCCAACAGTACTCTGAGCATAATAAAGAATATATACTACCTAACCACAATACTATAATATTTAACACTCAATTCATTACCTATACTGAATGAATGCTCTATGAATGGATGTACATACATGCACATGTACACACACACACACACACACACACACACACACAATGTTTAACTATTTAACTGAAAACCTGCTAGCAGTCCATCAGTGTCCATCAATGTCCATCATGGTGCTAGTAACATCATACTATACTAGTATCATTTGTGCATGCATTATTTGTAGTTCTAAGTTCAGGAGTTTTATTTGCAACCAATTCTAGCTGAGAAGTGGTTTTCTGCTGAGCTTTGGTACTTATTTAGTCTAGTAGATCTTAGTAGAAATTAACTACTAGTATTCTAATTAATAGTTGTTGTAAAGTTATACAAAAACTACTATAATATTAAACCTCCTGTTTCAGTTGTAACATTTAAGCTACAATATCAATATTGTTCTGAAACACCTGATAATAATTAAAACTGAATAAAATAAAATGACATAATTATTTTGTTAGTAAAAATAAACAGACAATAAGAACAATTTAATTAATGCTGTCTCTAAGAGTGAGATGCAGTAATTTTATTCTGTCAGATAGATCCAACATTGATCCAATACTCAGTATATTCATATACTAGATGAGATAAATTTTATTGCGTCCTGAATTCATTTATAACTTAAAAATCTGTGGAATTTTGATTCCATTCACTCAATAAAGATTATTTTTGTTAATTTATTTTCTCTTAAATCAGCATTTGTTAAAACTGAAAAAATTAATTCCAACTCTGTTAAAACAATGTTCTTTTAATTTTACACTCTTTTAATGCAAGTTTTGTAAATTAAATTTCCTCAAACACTGCACTACTCTGAATCCTAAAAAATCAATTTAAAGATTTCTTTATTAAAAAAGAAGTAAAAGTTATTACTGTACATGGAAAATAATTATTATGTTTTCAGTAATTTTTTTTTAATATTTTATATTTTATTTCCTTACTTCTGATTATAAAAATATAAATACAGTTTGAAACATTCAAAATAAATTTTCTTACCAATTGACATCATTTCTACAAGTACTTCCAAACTGATAAGTAGAGCTGCTATTGCAGCTGCAAAACCAGAACTAAATGTGGCTAAAACTGGAGTTCCTGTGGTTGGTAGTACTTGAGCCAGAGTCCTGAAAAAATGCACTGATTAAAATCAAATAGTATTGAATAATATAAATGTAAATAATGGTTTGGCTAAAATGAGTGTCAAAAAGAATTATGAATAATTCATTGCTTTTATCAAAATCTACTTTCAGAATGACTTCATGAACAAATTTATTTAAAATATTTTTACAGTAAGGTCATCTTGTGCTGAGAGATCTAGTTGCTTTGCAAAAGAAAAGTGGTATATTAAATTAATTACATTAGAGATTAATTGATGTATGATCAACTTCTATTAAAAACTATTATACACTATTAAAAGATACTAAAACTATTACTAACTATTACTGCTATTAAAAGTATTTGACTACTTACTATAAAAGTATTTAGTAATACTTACTATTAAAAACAATTATGATGTTACACAAATAAAAGTTTTTATCGTGCAAATATTTATTTCAGTTCAAAAAATGTGTTAGATTTTATTATGTCTGTTTATTTATTACATCAATGTTGCTTTGGTTTTAGTTTTCATAATGTTGAACTATGTAAAGATGTGATCTCTCTTTGTTTATGTTAAAAATGTAGCATCCTTTTTAACTCCATTCTAAACATGTGGTCAGGATGATAAATCTTATTTTATTTTTCATTACTAATGTGTATGATGCAATTTTTTCACCTTTGTGAATAATAAGCAACCGCATGGCCCAATAAGATGAGGATGAAATGTATGACACATAAATCAAATCTATGTCTTCTACAGACTCAGGCCAACCATTCCTGAGATGTGTTGTGAATTGAACCATCAAAGTACATCATTATCCACTGTCCAATATTTAGATCTGTATAAAAGTAACATACCTTTACTAAGATTTGAACCTCATAACCTTGTCGAAAATCAGCTATTGATTTTACCACTTGATCAACCCAGTAGATTATACCTACTTAATAAAACAAACTGCCAGAAACACTATCAGCTGTTATAAGGATGAGGACGATAGGATCAGTTACTGAACATGGTCACTAGAGAGAGACTAAAAATAATTTGCAGTAATGAAAAACGTTTTACTCGTATTTTTAAAAGCTTATATTCTGAATAATTTTTATTATAACTGTTATAGACAAACTGAATCAATTGAATGAATGAATTGAATCAAAGTGAATGAATTGATATCTTTATTTATATCATATCTGAACTGCCTTAAGCTATCAATTAAAAACTCAGTGGACTTTATAATTCAGAACAAAAATTATTGGAAAAATGTGTAATTCAGTGGTTAAATACTATCATTAATGCATGAAATATAAAGATTTTTTTTCACTCTGAATCCTTTCATCTGATGTGTATGTTAAGCATGAAATAATTAAAAAATATTCTCTGTTTTATTTTCTTGTAAACCCTTTTTTATTAATGTTTTCTTATTAGTTAACTGGGAAACTGACTTTTACCCTACTCTTTAAATTTAATATATACATATAAGTTTGAAAATTATACTTTTCTAGAATAATTTAAACTATTCACATTGAAAATTACAATCTGATTTGTACATCTGTTTATACTCGTATTTGATTGAGTTCAGTCTTTACTTTTACTTTTCCTTCATGAGCTCTTTAACTTACTTGGATAAACGTACTATATGTTAATTCAGGATCTGTAATATGAAATTATATCATTATTATTAACATCAGTCATATAAGTTGATTGAGTGAAAAAAATTATATATTTTTACTTTGTAAAAATATGTTTTAATTGAAAATTTCAAAAGTTTGGAAGTACACAATTTTTAATTTTACTTCAGGAATGTACACAAAAACTGAATATAAATGAAAGTAAAGATTAATTTGATAATTTATGTTGTTAATAAACAGTGTTTAGTTTTTTAACAGCTTTTACAGAATGAGACTTACCTGAAAATAAGGCCATCTTGAGCCATTGCGTAAACAATTCTTGGCATTGGGAACATGGAGCCAAACATGCTTACAGTCAAACCCGCTAGTGCACCAACTGCTACTATATACTTACATTTGTATGCACCAACTTGACCAAACATCTCAACTAATGCTGAATCAGCATCAACCTTCTCATATGGCACTGTAGAAACAAAATAATGTGTACAAGTTTTAAATGTCAATGAAAATTGCATATCTCTTAAAATAAGATGGGTCATCTTATTTTAAGTGATATGCAGTTTTCATTGACATTTTAGCATCTTTAAAATAAGATGGAAAATTAAAAAATGTTTGTTCAGCATGAGGAAAGTAAAATAAAAGTGAATTTTTTTTACCATATAAAAGTTGTTTTTAATTTGATCTTAATCTATTTTTATTATTTTGGATATACTTTTACATATATCTTAGCATGGCATTATAGAAATGAATTACAAATTCATTGGCATTTACAAATTACATGGCATTTGAAGAATTACAAATTATTCAGAATTGAACCAGCTGATCTAAAACATCAGCAACAAACAACATACTAATAATTTCTAGTGCACTAGAAGAAAAAGAAATGTATCTCATCATTTACTCTCATAGTTTCCTTTTTCTCTATGGTTTTTTTTTAAAATTATAACGAGAATCAAGATTGTAGATAGTCTAAGAACCAAAAATATTTATGACTTGATAAGTCTTGTCGCTTACAGTATTAGATTGTTGATTTATAACTGCTGCTGCTAACAACAAAAAAGAACATTATTGTATTGTTTTTTACACAAATTGATGATACTGAAGATTATTAAATTAGTCATTTCATATTTTTTCTACGTAGTTCCTGTCAATATGATCTGTGATCTATTTATAAATCCTACACGTACGAGTATAATACTTTATAGATAAACCATGTTAGAGGACTTTTATTTTTTATATGTCATTTAGCTGACAGTTTTATTCCAGTCAATATCCTGAGGTGATCCTAAAAGAAGAAACTGTAACAATAATGACAAAAAAATAGAAATAGTGGTTTCATATTAAATAATCAGAATATTTTATTATCTTTACTTAAACAGAAAGAAAGATGAGACAAGTTAGTGCCAAATTTTTTCCAAGAATTTTGACTGATGAACAAAAAGAAAATAATGTTTCAGTTTGCACGGAATTGAAGGATCAACTTCATGCAGATGCGGACTTCATGGCCAAAATTGTTACTGGGGATGAAAGTTGGGTCTATGGCTATGACCCTGAGAC
>JAAAKQ030248681.1:0-10970 GCA_010016005.3 Zanna intricata | reverse complement strand
GCTACAATTTATTCATCTCATCCTCTGAAGATATACTTAATTGTGGTTCCGGAGGTAAAAAAAAAAAAAAAAAAAAAAAAAAAAAAAAAAAAAATCTATGTTGATAACTCTGACAGCTGATTACTGTCGAATTCATCAATATAATTGACACCTTGCTTCTTTTAGACAGTTGAAAACATAATGATTGCTGTACAATTCTCTTGCGTTTGGATTTTTCTCGTGGAACCTCTTTATGTTTTGTTTTTCTGTTCGCACAACAAAGTGTCATTATTAACGCCTAGATGCAATATTGTTATTCTAACAAACAACACGAAAACATAAAAACTTGGATAACAACAATATAAAACAAGACGCGCAATATCCTAACGAAAATCATTCATCACACAGTACAGCATAGCTGTAAAATGCCTATGGCGTATACTAAAAACAAAATAAAACAACAGTGGAATACAATATTTAACATTTAGTTTAAAATAGTAAAATTTCCATCTGGTATACGTCAAATAGCATATGTCAAACGATATAAATGCAGGAAATACATTATAGTAATAAACAAATAATCGAATAAAGTTGCACAGATTTAAGAAATAGCAGGAAATACATTATAGTAATAAACAAATATTCGAATACAATTGCACAGATTTAAGAAATAATAAAAAATTCGATAACATAATCATATTTTTTCCTAAAATATTTTGAATGTTAACCACTGTGTTTTTAGTTTGAATTTTCCAACGCAACTCCGCTTAACAGACACAGTCTACAAGGATTACCGTTATTTGGCAGTCGCAACTAACTAGTCGAACCAAGTAATCTATACCCAAGTCGGATCCATGAGCACCATGAAGTGTCCATGATTTAGTCTAGTGTGTCCAAATCGCTAATGGCATATTCCTCTCGACAGTTATTCCTTCATGAAGAGCTTATGATTACACAGTGTTCTTAACAGTACGAAGTTTATTGTAGATGGTTGATATTCCATTCATTTTGCCAACATCACGAACCACCTTCTTTAGAAACTGACAAGATCGTCTTTTCTGTGAGAGAGTTCAATACTAAAAATTTTAATTTTCTATATAATTATGAAACATAATTAGTTACAAAAATAAACAAACGTATATTTTGGTCTTTTTGAAAAATCTGCTTTTTTCTGATGACTTTGGGTCACTTTTCTACTGGAAAGCGCGGATTAGATTATCGTCAGTATATATGGTGATACATGTGTGATATCTGGTGATACACCAGAGATTAGTCTATACTATTTATAATGCTAAAAATTACTTCTTTGCGGGAAAATATTATTAATAGTTGTAAAAAAAAAGCTTAATTATTCATTTAAAGCTGTTAAATTTGTTTGATTCACTTATACTAAGACACAAATGAATGGATTTTTCATCATAAATGGGTTTATTGATGATAAATAACGGGTTGTTATCATAAGTTCATACATTTAATCGGTTTAATTATATTTCATTACAATAAGCGACTCTTGAAATTAATTACAACACAGTGCTTATGAATCTCGATTTGATGAGTCTAGTCAGTACAAAATCGCCCCCCCCCACAATATATAAGTTCAGAACTCATTACCTACTTCATTTCAAGGGCAGTTAGAAAAGCGCCTTATTATATATATATATTGCTTCGTAATGACTTACCAAAAACCCGTAATATATATTTTTTAAATTATTGGAAATAAATATTAAGAACGTGTTCACTCACTTTATTTACTTAAAAATAATGAACAGCAGAAACCAAAGAATGAATTGAAAAACCCTGTTTTTTTTTTTTTTTTAATAGATATATTTCTTCACTACATAATCAAAAATTTTAATTTTTAAATGCCAATAAAAAAATAATCAGAATCTTCTTTATTTCTTTTACCAGTATTTTTAGTTATTTGTTATAAAAATAAAGCCATGCAATTTATAACTACCACAGCATCTATGAAAAAAAAGAAAAAACTATTCTTGTTTTTTTTTCCTGTTACTATATATAAAGACACCGAGGGATTTTGTGCGTGAGAAGAGGAGAATGTAGGGTGGTAAAGAAGAGAAGTGGAAAAGATTAGGTATCCGACCGGCCGGAGAAATGCTGCATTTTTAAAAAACTCTTTTATTACCATGAAATCGAGCACTATATACTGGTTTATTCGTGAAACGCTTCCCGCAACTTTTATGCTATGAAATGACTACTGTTCTCTACCGCTTCTGGTTTTATATATCACCGAATCATCATAATTCTACTCTAACCTTTCTCTTCTTCTTCTTCTTCTTAGCATATCTTTACTTTTCATTCCTACCACACCATTTACGAGCTATCATTTTTTATTTTAATATCTTTAACAATTTAACATGTTTTAAAAATACTAGTTTGATAAATAGCATTGTTTCCTTTTTAAATATTTTCGGTTTAATTGGCTCATTTTGTGACTTTTTCAATAAAATACCTTACGTAACTCCTTCTCTATAGTATGCTAAAAAAAAAGTCATTTAATTTTTGTTTCGTCATTAATACCCAAATATTTCTCATTATTTGTGGTAATATAATTCAGGCGAAATATTGTCTTGGATTTCATGAAACAGCGCAATAATAGTACGTTATCTAGTGATTGGTCTGTAAACACGCCGGAATATTAAACTCAAAATTTTTTTATTGAATTCAAGAATGTGTATAATGCTATAAAATTAGAATGGCACCTTGCCTAAATTACATGTGCTAATTATTGTGATTTAAATTTCAGATTTTATTTTATACTGTATCTTTAAAATTTTACATACTATTTAAGTTCACTTACATTGATTTAAGTTCATGTAAAACAGACTGGATTAATGTCGTTGATACTTATTGTATCAAAAATATAGTTAGTTTTTGAGATAAATAAAATGAAAAAACACTTTGATTTAATTTGAATTTTGATCAGTAGTAATAGCTTGTAGTTATTTTTTTCCCTACACCCCTCTGAGCCGGACCTCCAATAAAGTATAGCTCAGCCCAGGGGCGTATCCTTGCCCGAAAGGCAAGCCTCCCCACCCACCAGCTGTATGTGTCTGGTATGGTAGGTCAGCCAGCCCCCCGGTCTCAGATCTTCATTTTTTGTTCTGCCTTAGCCTCAAATGTCAGTCAGAGAATCCGGACCCAGAAAAGAATATCCGAAGCTCTCCACCTTCGGGTCTTTTTCTCCTCGGATTCGTCTTTTCTCCTCAAAACCGGCTCATGGTCTTCACTCACTCCTTTTTTTTTTTTTTTATTTATTTATTTGTCCCATGAGTCCGCGAGGTCTATTATGGAGTCCCCGGCTGATCATAGGAATCGCCACACCTAGGCGTGACGACCCTTACTACTCGGGCTTATCCACCCCGAATATCTTGTATTTGTCTCAAGATAAAACCACTTTATTCTCCATTTTTCCTAATATGTATGCTAACGATAGAATGTTTGTTGTTCTTGATTTTAATATTAATTGTGAATTTAAGTTGTGAGTTGCTACTATTTTCAAATAACTTAAAATTAAAATGAATATAATAAAAAAGAGACAGTTAAAAATTATAAAGTCAACATTAACTGTATTTCAGTAAAACTTTTAGCTATCGATTTCATTAAAATATAGTTTAATAGTTAATTACATAGATTTTTCATAAATAATCAAATTCATTTATTAAATTATTAATAATATTTATTAGTTTGTTAATAAAATATTATATAAATATTCTAAAAACGATATCAATTAACAATTTAATTCGTAATGTAGTTTGCTACATTACGTAATTTAATTCGCTTGATCAAATGTAGTTACACTTAAAATGATTTTCGTCTTTTATATTTTATTTTGAATTAAAGTCGAATTTCTGAAACCTCTATGTGTTTCTATTGATTTTATTTAGATAAATTTTCTCAAGTTTAGTTAATTTTTGTGAGTACTTTTCGCATTTTAAGATTTCAAGGGGAATTATTTGACCCCCAGAAACGGATATTATGTGTGTTAATTAAGATGAAATTTTGACTCTTAACTAAACACAATACGATGAAGAAAGTTGTCATCTTCATGCTGCAATATTTCGATCGCGAAATCGCTATGCATTGCTTAGTCGATAGGCTTCAAAGCCTGTAAGAACTGTAAACTATATGTAAGCTTAAAGAAATTACAAGCTTAATAAATATTTGTATGTGTTTCTGTTGATTTTATTTACATCGGTTTTCTCAGAGTTAAATTTTGAAATAATTATTTTTTAAAATTTATATTTGTTTATTAGCAATTTTAACAAACTTAATTTAAGGGAAATTAAAAAAAAAGTTTTTTTAAGCCCAAAATTTTTAGCTTTATAATAAATTTCTTCCAAACTACTAGATGTACTTTCTATACTTGTTCTACTAATTTTTCTTTATATCATACAACTTATAAAACCATCAAATTTTTCCTCTAGAATTTTATCACGTTTTAGGTTCTAAAAATATTAAGCTTGAGTTTCAAGCCACAGTTATGGTTACATTTTACCCTTAAAGTAAAAATTATCGAAAAATTTCCTTAGTCTCAACTTGAAAATAAAAGCTTTACACAGACGTTTTTTCTTGTATTAATGTTCGAAATCAATTATAAAAGTATTGCCGTGTAATTTGAGTCACGTGTGTTTATTAATATTATTTTTATTTTATTTTTTTTTAATATAGCTCTATGTTTTTTTAAATTAAAAAATAATTTTTTAGTTAGATATGTAATTTATAAACTATATTAATAATAATCTTTTAAATGAAATCAATATAGTTCACATTGAAAATTAGTTGGCTATTTTTTTTTAAGTTTTAAAAATCAGAGTTTTTAGCTAAGCAAAGTAGATTCGTTAACACTTTTAATAAGCTTAAAATCAGGTGATCATATGCTCGCGCGCGCGCGCGTGTGTGTGTGTGTACTTTTTTTGTGCAATGCATTTATTGGTGAATTCACTTAAATCCCCGTCAGTAAAATCAATTAATTATTATATCCTTTTAATTTTTAGATCTTCCTATATAAAAAAATATAATTTAGAATTTTTTGGTAATAAAAATATAAGTGAATTTTTTTTTTTATGAAGCATTAAAAAAAATTTTTTTTTTTTTTTTTAACACTAATTACAGCTCCGAGAAAATAAAGAAATTTAACTAATTACCCTAATTTAACTACTATTACTATACAAAATGGTTAATATTAATAAAAAAATCTTTTAGCTTATTTTTATAGGAATAATTTTGCTAATTGTATTTTTTTTCATTCTTTTAATGGCTGTAGACCATGTCTCTCCAATTGGGGGTTGACATGGTTTACCTCCAAAGGAATTAAATATCAGTCTACCTCATCTAATAATATCCAGTTACCGAAAGACTAGGTTCAGTTTTTACCTGGAATTGTTTTTTGTAGAATATATTTAATTTTTTTCTTGTAATTAAAATTATTTGAAATTTAATTTTTATTTATTTATTTTTTTTTTTATTTAAAAAATATTAGTAGTTTTCCCGAACAATTAAATATCATATTTTATTTTATTTTTTTTTGTTTTATCCAACAATGTAAATCCTTCTGAAAGTGTACTACACGATTAATTAATTTTATCAAAGCAATAAATAAAAAGGAAATAGCAGTGACGTTTATATTCTGTTTCTGAAGTGTTTGAATTATCCCACTGAGGTACGGAAGAGTAATTGTTAATTGTTTTCATGCTAGAGACTAATTTGTGTTGATGAGTCTTTCTTATGAATTTAGTGTCTAAAATATTTGCGGCACTGATAAACATTTCAGTGAATATACTACGTAGTTCTTATGAACATAATGAAGTTGTCATTTGTAGTACTGAATACCATCAGCATTTCTATGAGTTTGGTGTAGTTATGCGAAACTGGTTTAGCGAAAAAGGAAAGGAGAATATACCTCGCTCCTCATTTTCCCTGGTAAACATGAAATAGGAATGTTATTCTTCTTATGATGACTTTTCAGAAGTGTTTCCTATCAGGTCATCCCTAAAACTGTTATAATTATGGTATTTAACCTACGCGGATTTTGAGTTTAATACGTGTTAATTGAATGTAGAGTGTGGTTATTAGCAACTTTTTAATAGTAACTGATTTAATATTTTCATGAAAATATAATTTCTCATTTTTAAATTCGAAAAATATTGAATTCATTAAAAATAATGCATAAATTTTAATTGTTTTAATGATTAACTAATTCTTCTGTTTGTTTTTAATTGAAAAGATTATTAATTAACTTGGTAAAAAACATTTAAAAAAAAAACATGAAATCATAAACTTTGTAAGAGAATGTTCTATATGTAGATAGATATATTTATTTATGTATTTAAATTTCTACCTTTATATTAAATAAACTTATATATATATACTCTGTTAGTTAATGTAATTAAATTAACTTATATAGATATTTTAACTTTGTACGCCAGTAGGTAAACTTGTTTCTCTATAACATTTATTAACGCGTAATATTTGCTAATGATAAATTTTCAACTAAAATATGAAAATGTAAAAATCCTGTGGATGTATATATACGCTGTCATAATACAATAACATTGATGCTATGTTAGTGAATTATTCATCTTTATTTAGATTTTAATTTATTTCAGAAATTTAAATTAAAACAAATATGAACGAATGAGTGGTGTACAGTGTGTTCACGATTTAAAATGAGGACACCAGCAAAGCTCTATTTTACATTGTTTATTTTATGTGTGAAGGCAAACAAACAGAAATTAACCGTCCGACCCTTTTCACCCTTCATAGTATATGCAGCTCTTTCCAGTAATGACACCGATGCAATTATACATCTGATTTTATATGCATTTATCTGTTATACATAACCTATATTTACGATGTTGTTATAAAATGAGAAATATGGTAAAAGCATTTTACGTAGAACACAACTGTTTAGAACAAAAGTCTTTTTAAAACGGTCCTTTTAACTTCTGGTGGTCAGACGATAATTTTTATTATATTTAAGACATAAAACCTTTTATTATTTTAAGTTTTTTCTAAATTAGATAAAATATGTGCGAGTTCTTTATATCGCTAGCTAATTTAGCGCCTGTCAATATTTCAGAAAACTTACTTTCCTGGTAAAAAATTAATAATATTCGATATATTAATACTCCTTTAAGTTTGGATTAATTTGTCCGTTGGTATTGTTTCTCATTTTTTTTCTTTGATTAACAATAATATTTCTAAGTTCAATATCATTGAACCCCGCTCAAGTATCAGCAGGGTGAAAAAAAAATGGTATATGTTCGTCAATGTGTCTTCCAGTACGCTACATAAAAGGCGCTTACATTGAAGAAGAAAGGGGAAAGAACGAGAAGAGCACCGGAGAGAGCGAGAGAGTATGTCAAGCAGTATGAGTACTACTACAAGGGTCGGTCTATGGGTATTTCGTGTTTAGATTTACAAACAATAAATCATTTTTGTTTTGCTACTTTTCCTGATACAACACCGCAGGTATCATTATCGATCTGACAGTTATACATTATTTTTCCAATCTTTTTCAGAGATAGGACCCCCTTTCCTCTGTTATTGGGATGGAGGTGGATGATTTAAACACTCAGTCACCCCCTTAACTATATTCTACCCTTACGAGGAAAATCGATTCAACGCGAGGTACAAACAACACTATATCAATCCCCTTCCACAACTTCAACACACGACCTCGCAAAACTTCGCTGCAAAACAACTTAGCAGTATTTACTGACTATAATACATTTAATTTATATACTTTAGAAAATTTTGGTAATTTTAAAAATTATGATTCCGTGGTGCAGGTTAATAAATTTATCGTAATAAAGTTTTAAATAGTTTTCGATGATTCATCAAAAAATTTCGTGTAAAGTAGTAAAAAGCAGAAGAAATCCTGGAAACAACACTAAATCTAAATATAAAAAATAAACACCAGTTGTTCGTTTATTTTTATAAATATTAGAATCTAATTTTCTTTCAGCGTACATAAGAATTTTTCTACGTAATAATGCTGGTCAGTGTATAATTAAACTTTTACTAAATAATCGATAAAATTATTCTAATTCTGGTACTGATTTAAACATAATGGAATAATTTAATTCTATAAAAAACATTGATTATTCATAATCACTCACTGAAATACTTGGTAAAATACTACTTCATATAATTCGATCGTAACCGATAGTGTGCATCAACTGATAGTACCCTAATAGGTGGTTTAACAACTTCCCTCTCAGTTTTATCAGTGGAATCACAGTACAAGTTAACAAATTAACGATAAGCCATTGTAAATAGATATGAGCATGAAACGAGTCAAATACTGGCTCCTAAGCCGTGATTAGCTGGCCTCCGTGGCGGAGTGGTAGCGTCTCCGCCTTTCATCCGGAGGTCCCGGGTTCGAATCCCGGTCAGGCATGGAATTTTCAAACACGCTACAAATCATTCACTTCATCCTCTGAAGATATACTTAACTATGGTTCCGGAAGTTAAACAAAATAAAAAAAAAATAGCCTTGATTAGCGTTGTTGTTATCATTCTGTTCGAGTGTAGTCCACTCGTCACCTAGCTTACGCTTGTTTGTTATCATCGTGGTACGATTTCAGTTAATTTCACCAGTTTTGCGGAGAGCCGAAGAACAATAGATGTTCTATTCATCCTGTGGTATTTTAATAAACTAGCACACCCCCACCATACTAAGTGAGAGGTCGAATAAACCAAAAATTCTCGCAAACAGCGATGTCGCAGTAAAAGAAACTTCTCATTATCACAAGGGAATTTGATCATTGCGGTTTTGGGCATCGGCAACCCGTCCGCATATCTGCAATTCCCTCTCTGTTTTTCTGTTTAGCCTCCGGAACTACCATACGATATTACTTCAGAGGATCAATGAGGATGATATGTATGAATGTGAATGAAGTGTAGCCGATCTGCACGACTATGGTCTTAGCGCCCAAACTTTGCACCGACAACAAAATGAGACAAATTTCCTATTCAAGAACTGAGTAAAATTATCACGCAGCCGAACGCAGAATGCATCCCTGATCTGAAATTGCAAATCCTGTGCCGTATGCTTGAATCTATCAATTGATAAAGGCTCCACTATTTCTGAGTCCATTTAACCTTAATTACCTTACGTAGGTGGTGCTTGAAGTTACTTCCTTCTAAGCTCTGTGGTCTAGTATGTTAATTCTAGATACTGTGACAAGATTTCATTTATATATAATATTCATGGGTTTCCGGTTTTCGGAACTATAAAGGCCAGCTCCTTAATGAACAGTTAACACAATTATAATAGATATCAATGTTAATATATCTTTAATACTTAAAGCGATTGTACGTGTATATTATCTATTAAACTAGCTGGTCATCTCACTCTTCTGGTCTCAGATTCAATTTCTGATACAGGTATAATTATTTTACTTGTTGTTCCGTCCACCTTATTTTGTTTTTTATAATATATATTTAAGAGTATCTTCCAGGTCACAATTGTAAAAATAAAAATGAATTTACGATTTAATTCTATTTATCTACAAACAAATTATTTAAATAAAATTATCCATTCTCTTTTATCTAACTGAAAATAAACTTATTGGTATAATAGAAAATAGGAGCATGTAATATGTTTTATTTTTTAATTTTATGTGATTTTAAGTAAAATATCGATTTAAAGATCCCTTCTGATTAACTTTAACTACACAAGTAATTTTAATGAATCGTTACCTATGTAAATCTGTAATCAGTGCCTACATTTTAGGATCTTAATATTTTAGTCTTACACACACGCGCGCACGCGCACATTTATGTATATATATATATATATATATATATATACGCGCGCGCACTCACACACACACACACACACAAACGCAGTGTTGCCCTTTTCTCTTACACTGTCTTTTTCTTTTGTTATTTAAGCAACCACCTTATCCCCTTAAGAGAGCATTTTCCCTCTTCTATGGTTACTAACTTCCAAGTACGACTCTACTGCAGGGATACGCGTCATCTCCTGCCTGCCTGCAATACAGTACATTCTACCAGATCCTTTCTATTCAATTTTCTCTCCTCTTTCTTCATTCTCACCTTTCTTGCTTTGTCTAAATCTTCTGGAATTTCTAAACCAAAGTTTAATTCCTGTAATGTACTAAACCTTCCGAATTGATCTGTAAATGTATTCTTCTTCATTCTTCGTTTAAATTAACCAATTATTGTTGTAAATCGATCAGAATATGCTTGTATTTGATTATTAATTAGGACCACAATTTGTAAAAACTCGGGGGAATTAAACGAGTATTATTAATCGGTTACTTAGCCTAGACGTAAATTTACCTTTGTTTTAATAACATTTTTAGATTTAATCTATTACAAAAATGAACGTTGGGATTAGTTATTTGGTTTAGATTTAATAGAATTAAATAAAACATTTATACTCAAACACCTGTGCAATATTTTATATAAGTGATAAATGTTTTTATTTAAATACATTGTAAATAAATGTAATTATTTATTTAATGCGATTTAAGTAATGATTGTTGATCAACGATCAATTTTTATTATATTATTATTATTGTTACTTAAATCAAGTAATAATTGTTGAATCAATATGTTCCAAACCATTGGCTTAATAAGAATAAATTAATTATAAAATATTTCATAGAAACATATATTATTTTTATTAATTATTTATAAATAAAGTTGACAAATTACTCCGCTACCAAAAATTGAATTACTTATGATTAGCTGAAATTTAATAACTTTATATTTGATGACTTCGCTTTATGTCAACATAATCTCTTGATGGCTGTTTAAATCTCTTGTGACTGTTTATTCTTACGCTTAAAATCAACTAGTAATATTAGTTTAGTACTCATTATCAACCACGTAAGTTGTTGCATAAAATATGCGGGCGGGCGTGGCGATGTTGGGACCAGTGTGGGTTAGTTGTGACGAGAAGAGAATGTCACGTGAACGTGGTATTTTGGGAGGCA
>JAAAKQ030248670.1:0-10970 GCA_010016005.3 Zanna intricata | reverse complement strand
AAAATTTAACCAACTAAAAACTAAAACAAGATTAAAATTAGAATATGGCTAGACACTTAAAAACCAATATCTAACTAATATCACATATAAGGAGAAAAACTAAAGAGAAAGATTTAATTAAATTTAAAATAGTAAAAAAAATTGCTTTAAATCTCATTCCTCACATGACATGGTTATTGCGTTGATGTCATAATTGTTAACAAATGTTTAAAACTTAAAACTAATACCACAGATCACGCAATCACTGCAACTTAAAACTAATATCAAATAAATCTTACAACTAATATCAGAAAAAGAATCTTAACAGTATAATAAATTTATTTAAAACTTAACATTAAAATATAAAAATTTAGCAAAATCCGAGACGTGTGTAAAGGCCTCTTCTCGGATAACAGAAAAAAATTTTAAAAAAACATAAAAATAAAAATATAAACAGACACATT
Organism: Zanna intricata; assembly: GCA_010016005.3. Lineage (NCBI taxonomy): Eukaryota > Metazoa > Arthropoda > Insecta > Hemiptera > Fulgoridae > Zanna > Zanna intricata. The sequence goes on along the minus strand of JAAAKQ030248670.1, from coordinate 10,527 downwards.
AAAAAAATTTCAAATACAAAAACTATTCGTAAAAATATTAAAACTTATGTACGCATGACACCAACACAACGCAAAAATAAAAACATTTGATCTAAAATTTCTTTATTATTACCAATAATTTGGCGAATGGTTTTAGGCAGTTTGCAACAAGATAAAATGAAAAACAAAAACAAACATACACGTATACAGAGATAACAAGAAATCTTTCTTTGTTATGAAAGAAATCTTTCTTGTTATGTACGGCATAACAAAAAATCTTTCTTATTGTTACCGGAATAAAGAACATAATAGGCTACTGGAAGGTTAAACTACAAGTTAGAGAATCTTCAAATCGTTATTTTATAAAATTAATTTGTTCTACTAACGTACCCCAATTTTTATTTTAGAATAAATCTCTTTGAAACGATATTAGAAAAAAGATGAACAGAATTATAATATTTGAAGCCATATTTATCTCGAATGAATATTCATATTATAGAGGATACTAATTGCCAAAAATACGTATTATATTCTACGAAGTAATCGGAAATTAATGATATCTAAACAACTCCTGTTTTTCGTTTATTTCATATACGACATATAACACTATTATATTAAAATAGTTTACTTTGGAAAAAAAGGACCGCTGTTAATGTAAATTAGTCGACCGAAGTCGAAACGGTCCGATTACAAACATGATTTCTATCCGCGTGTGGCCTTTATATGCCGATTCGGCACCTGTCATAGTAATTGGACTTACAAGCTGAATAACTCGCTCTTAAAAGGTTGACCACCAGGACTCTCGTTTTTTTTTTTTTTTTTTTTTTTTTTTTTTATTCACTGAACCTTATTTCATTATTACTTTACAATCTATTGCATTCATTATTCGTGTTAACTGATACACATCTGTTGTTTAAAATTGACCGGTTAGTTATACGTGAAAATTAATTTAAAAAAATAATTAAAAGTATACAAATGAATTTTTATAGTATTTAAATTAACTGTAAAAATAAATTTATAAATATAATCTTATTAGAAAATTTGGAGCCACCCCTCATTCTATTTAGATAAAATTAAATTTATGTTTAATGATAAAATAAATACAAATGTTAAAATTGTTGTTAGCTGAATATTTTTTAGGTTTTTTTTTTTTTTTATTGAATCTTGAAAGGCGGTCGGCTGTAACATAGGTAATGCATAGAAATAAAATCTAAAAATCTTGAAAATACAAAAAAAAAATCTCTTCTTTTATAAAAATATAATTGAAATATCTTATATTACAAAATATTTTAACTTACCGTCTTGTATTGAAAAAGCAAGTAAAAGACGAAGAAATATAATCTCCACAGAATAACGGTACAGAGTAAGAATTAACCTTTTATGATTTCAGCATCTGAAAAGAAAAGATTAAGAATTCAACTCCATAAACGATTAAATAAAATTTAAATATAAAAAATAAACAGAAAACGTGTAAGCTCAGCGATGTATTCTTTTACGCAAAATTATTAATTTTGAAGAAATAAGTAAACGATATTGATCCGATTCAACTCGCCGGGTTAATCCAGAGGTTCAACTGGTCGTCACAAAAGCTGCTGATTTTCGAAGACAAGAGTTTGAAGATTCGAATCCTTGTAAAATCAGTTGCTTTTTTACGGATTTAGACTGTGAATACCGATGTTCTTTGGTGGTTGGTTTTCACTTAATTACACGTCTCAGGAGCGGTCGGCCAAAGGCCAAGCCACACTTCAATCTACACATTAGACGCCAGACTGCGCACAGATGCCTTGACATCTCTGCAAAGTACTGTTGACATCACGTCACTGTGTTGCTACTCTGTGATCCGATATTTTAATAAATAAATTTATTAAAAAACTCAATTTTAAACTTAAAAATGAAAAACAAAGCTAATAAAAACAATTTGAAAAAGTAACAATAATTCTTGATAATAAAAAACAAAATAAACCAAAAGTCAAAGAGTTTTGTTTACAGTTCGATAAAATTACGAAGCATATTATTTTCCTTTCGGAACAGTTTAAAATTCAACTGAATCAGATTTCGGATAGCCTAAATCCGATCTGAAATTACTCTTTAGTATATTTTAAAATAATGTTCTCAATATATTTTAAACGATGGACGCAAAAGATGTTTTCACTGATGCGGTATCGTATTGTTAGTTATTCTTAAAAGAAAATACCGGAACAGGAAAGAAAGAAAAAATGAAAGTGATCGCAAAATTAAATATATTTACGGTAGATTTAATTAAAGCCCAATAAATTAGAGTAATCATGTAAACCAATAAATTAGAGCTGAAATTAGAGTTTCATTTATTTTTTTTACTAATTTTACAGTTGGAGAGAGGCTGAAAAGCGGTTATGTTTATGGAATGATCTGTTTTCTATTCGGTGATTGTACCGAAAGCCTGATTTAAAGATAAGGTATTTGTCAGGTAAGACCAAAATATATAATACCTTAGACTACGTTATTATCAAACTTACAAAAAGAAAATTGGATAGAGGATAAGGAAAGGTAGATTTCGTTGAAAGAAAGTTTAAATAAGAAAATAGAAATAAAATTTAATTTTACATATAAATTTTGAAATAAGAATTTAGAAATAGTTTTCTTTAAAATTACCTTATTAATACGGCACCACATTTTTTTTAGCAGTGAACATCGGATAATTAGGAGAAAACCCAAAAAGCAAAGATGAGGGATTTGAAGAAAAAATACCCTACCTTACAAAAGCGATTAATGCTATTAAATTAAAGTTAGGTATTTTGAATAGTTCTATCTAAATCAGACGCTCCCACGAAACAACTATTCCTACCCGTTACATATAGTGCGGAAAATAATAATCTCGCCGATTCTGATTCCTGCCTTTAGATTCCAGTCATAAATAATTCAGCCGCCTTTCAATTACTCGCAAATACACATATCTGTATAAATAAAAAAATGTTAATTTACAATAAAGATTACGTAAAACGAGCCTGATATTTGAATAATAATCATATATAAAACATTTTAAATTCGTTTAATTTATATAATAAGGAATTTTCAGATAGGGCATCGTAAAATTCTTCATTATTAGTCACGTGATTATATTTCTTATGGCACTAGCATGTAAATATTTATCAAGGTTGTTTATTTAAGAGTTATGGATGTCAGCATTTTGACAAACTTGTAGTAAACGGAAAGATGTTACTTGTTGAACCTAATATCCCCTGCGTTCCAATATAGCTTAGCTTTATGATATTCCGTTCAAAAGTGTAAGCGGCTTAACGAAGAAGATAGTCGGATGGAAATACATCCCGAATTCTATTTTCCCATATAAGGCTGGAATTAGTGTTTGTTATTTTTGAAAACGATTAGATTATTTTCTCGGCAGAGATGCGTCTAGAACAGAACTTCTACCGCATCTAGTTACGATGCGGTAACAGATAATATCTTACGTAAAGGTATAATTTAGCTTCAAAGAGTTCGAAGAACAATGTTTAATATTTAAGTATTGTGAATATATAACGTAAATAGCATTATATTGCCTGTACGCGATTATCGACTTCGTCCTGTAATAAAATTATCTCTTTTTGTGAAAAAATATTTTGCGCTAAGATTTTTGTAAACTGTATATCATGAAAAAAAATTCTTGAAGTAAATTTAAAAAAATTCTATTACTTTTGCAAATTTTTGTCAAAAAAGGTTTTTATGTATTATTTGTGATGTTCTTCTAGTCAAGAGCGAGCGAAAAAGAAATCGGATACAAGTTTTAATCCAGCAGTAAGTCGTTATTACGAGCCGGTTGATTAATCGATCTTGTAATCTTTTGCTTTGTGTTCCTAACAGTCCCAAAGGAAAAAGCTGAAAAGTAGACCATTACAGCCGTCTACATTTTAGAAGTAGAGGAAGCTTCTACTGTTCTTCACTAAATTCCCTTCTTTCTATTCTTCCTACCCACCGTCATCGCTTCCTTTCCATCCCCTCCTCACCCTTTAACTTAAGTTATATACTTCAGTTTAGAATAATGTCTACCATTTATTACACTTGCGAAATTGTTCACCGGTACGTTCTTTTTAACTCTTTTTTTTTATTCTGTTTTATTTATTCTTCTCTTCCTTAAATTTACTTCAGGGTTGACCTTTTATTTTTCACTAACTTCAATAAGACCGATAAGAGATGAAACTTACAGATTTGAGCCGTGCTCTTATACGTATGTATGTCTAACCTTTATTCTTTACTAAAAGACCAATTTTTTCGATTATTTATTTATTTTGTAAAGAATTTCTAGTTGTACCAGAAAATTATTATGGTGTAATTTAAATTGGAACATTTTTAAAACGAAACGGCTTATAATCAATGTCTGTCTGATATTTTTAACTTTTCCATTTTTTAGTTTAGTTTTAGTCTTTAATTTTATTTGTCTTTAATTATTTTGTTGTAACGTAATGATATTAGATTATAGAAGAATTTTTGTAGTTTTGTATCATTAATTTCTTTCTTTTTATAGGGAAACAGATTATTTTACATGAAAATGGTTAGTGTCATATACGGAGCAGTTGTATACGAATTTAAAAATTTTAAAATAAAGTAAGTTTAAAAATGAGTAAAAAAAACATAAAAAATCCCTGTTTTATTACTTCTACTGTTTTAACTTTATCACAAAATTGTTTTTACTTTCACAAATGACTTCAATGGAAATATCCATTTTGACCACCCAAGAATCTATTTTGATTAGTTTCGGCTTGACGTCTATACATACGTATGTATATCGCATAACTCAAAAACGATACCGGTGGAATATTGAAATTTTGGATTTAGGTCTATTGTAAATCGAGTTGTGCACCTCCCTTTATGACTGCAATCGACTTGGCCAAAAGTGTCCAAAAAAGCCCAAATTACAAATAAAAAAAAAAAAAATTACTTTTTCTTAACTGCTGTAATAAGCCAATATTGAGAGCTTCTCAACGATATACTTACTATAAGTGGTACTTACTTTCAATGGTTACAAAATTAGAGCCCAATAAAATTTTAATTAATGAAATATTTGATCTGACAAGGGAAGGCACATCGATTCGAATCCGACTACAACTTCCTTTTTTAACTATTTTTTTTTTTTTTGAAATTTGTTGATTTATTAATAATTATTAATCTGTGATTGTAAAAATTTTTTTTATAATAAAATATAATTCATTAATAATTTTAAAAAATGTAATAAAAAAATATTAATAATAATAATGTAATAAAAAGTAATATAATAATAAAAATTAAAATAATTTAATGTTATAATTGTAAGATTATATGTATCTAAATATATAAAAAATATAGTATACGTTAATAGGCGTATAAGGAAGTCATATGGAGTCCACATCAGATTTTTTCTTTTTAAGTTCCTCAAAGAATTAAACTTCAAAAATTATAAATTTAAAAAAGATTGAAAAATTATAATTTTTTTGTTAGATCTAATTAATTTTTATTTTTTTACATAAAAAATTTTAGTGACAGACCATTTAGTAAATTTTATATTTTTTTAATTAAATTAAAAAAAAGATAATATTTAAAGTTTATATTCTTTTAAATGCTGCGTTTTTAATTATGAAGGTTATTAAAATTTTTTTTTCCTTAAATATTGTGTTTTTAAATTATTTTTTAAGTTAATGTTTTATAAAGTTAGTGAGATTTTAATTGTTAATTTTAAGTAACTTACAAAGTAGGGAGTATATGAATACAGCAAATCTTACGGAAAAGTATTTTTTTAGCTCGGGATTGGCATCCATACTTCGATTAAATTTTATTTTACACTATTTCAAACCTAGAATTAAATATTTCTTCTTTGATATAAAACACTGCTTTTTCAGTTTAAACCGCAGGCTTTAAAAAATATTGAAAGCATTTTATACAGTCGAATGAATAGCTGAGCTGACCGCTAATGTTAATTCCCTCACTTTTTCTTTGATCTCTATATTATACAGCGCTTAAATTCAGTATTATTATTACTTTACTCTCGCTTTATAACTTTACAATTTACAGAATATGATATTTTACAGCGGCGGTTAGTACTACTTAATAAAAATATAGAATGAAATAAATCTAAGTTAACGGTTCAGTGCTTAGGCCTGACTGACTTTCAAACGTACGGAACGTATGAAACGAAGCTTCTGTTGTAACATTAAAATCTTAGCATTTATATTTTGGTTATAGGCTATTTCTGTTTGTTTGCGTTGTCTAACTGCAAATCTTTGCGGTTAACTAAAGAAATTTAATTTTGAACGTATCAGCTCGACCGTGAATGTAAGCGACTTAGTTTTAAACTTTATGTATTTTTTCTTGACAGACGTATATATATATAGAATAATTCAACATCACATACGATTACTGAATTTACGTATTTTCCCCTCCGATAGCAAAATATTCAATTTTTTAATCGATTATTTGTTTAAAAGAGAAAGTAACTGTCACGATCTTTAAAATTTTCCCTTTACAGTTTTTGTTTTGAAATTAATTGTTTTTGTTTTGAAATCGAAATGATTTAAGTTCTACGAATAAAATCGGTTAAAGGTACTTTTTTTGGAATTTTCCCCCCAAAATTTTTCACTTTCTTTTTGCTTCAATTCATTTAAATATTATACAATAACATTACCACACAAAATTATGATGGAGAAACGTGATTTAAAAAAAAAAAAAGATTGAATAATTTTGGGAGGCAAATTTTAAAACAGTACCCGGTTAAAAATAGATATTTTAAAGATTTATTGTAAATTTGTCTTTTTTGGAGCTGTAACCGTAAAATCTCTACATCGACCTCTAGAATATAACTAAATATATAATTCTGTGTACGATCAATATTTTGATGGAAAAGAAAAGTAACTTACAAAAATCTTATACCAATTTTTTGTTTTGAAAATCCAAAATTATTATTGCATTAATCCACCCGGTATAAACTGATATAACAGATATTTTTCTTAAAAACAAGTATTTTTCTTTTTTTGTAATTTCTAAACGGAAATACTACCTAAATGTTTAAAACTTTTACATCTTAATAAAATTTCTCCTGTACAGAAAACGCATTTTTTATGTATTTACATGAAAATTTCCATACCTAATTCATTAAATGGTGCGGCGAATAATAATTTCATCAAAAAAAATATAATTCTTGATAACTATTTAAGCAAACTGAATCATAATCGCAAATTATCTATTACTCATTTACTACATATTGTTTATATTTTTTGTCTTGTTAAATCTATGTTGAGCGCTTCTGCATAATCTCTACTTCGTTAGAAAGTAAGGTTAAATAAATTTTAAAATTAAAACAATAACAAATAGTTTACGATCTCCAGTCGCTGATAAAAATTTTATTATTTTATTTGACTAGTTTTAAAAAATTTTTTAAATACAAATTTTAAATAATCTCACGTTGTGACGAAGCAACGATTACAAAAGCGCTCAACGAAGAAAAAATAGAAAAAAATATAATTGTGGCCTGCCACTTCTTGAGAGCAATAATCATTATGAAAATAATTAATCGTTTATTTTATTTGCATTATCTAATTTTACAAAGTATAATTTTATTATTATGACTAACTAATATTATTGTCATTTAGTCCTTAAGTTATTTGTTGAACACAAAATTTTGAAATGTGAATGATGTTATGTATACGACAAAAAAAATACACAATACATGTATAACCAAAAAGAGTCGGTCCAGTTAAATAATACTTCAGTGTTTAAATATCAGAATTACGAATAATAAAAAAGTTAATTAATTATCGGTACCCAACTTATTCTTTTCTCTTTATCTGTTTAGCCTCCGGAACTACCATAAGGTATTACTTCAGAGGATGATGTGTATGAATGTGAATGAAGTGTAGTACCAAACTACACTTGGTACCCAACTCAAAAATTATTATTACAACTCGATTTCGAAGTCGAGAGTTTTCAGGTTCAAATTCTAATAACGGTATATTGCTTTATTCGGATCTGAATACTTGATCATAGATGCCGGTGTTCTTCAGTGGTTGGGGTTTCGATTAATTACACGTCTCACGTATAGTTGACCTGAGTCTATACAATATTATACCTCATTCAAACGTCACGGACAAGGGACTAGGGACGCGGTGCCTAAGAGCCCCGAGTCTAAAAAGCTGCGTTGGATATCTGAGGACTTCCACAATATTCAAAAGAAATTTATTATTTTAGTTACCAATCAAACATAACGGTGAAAATCCATTATACGCCCGCAACCGAAACCAACACAGTAATGTAACCGATATTAATATTTTTAATTATTTAACAATAAATTCAGTAATTATTGTAATAATTTATTATTTAAATAATGAAAAAATTACTTTTAATTAGTCGAGTTAGCGAGTGAGCCTAAGCTAAGTTTTATTAATGGCCAGGAAGATAGTCTTTATATCTGGGGTACTTTGGTCCGCTACTGGCGAATGGGTCACCTCGATGATGGCATTGAGGGTCCTCGAGGTATGTGGCGGGTCGAGGACAGCAAAGGGCATATAGAAACGCTCCAGAAACTCCAGAAGCTCCTAAAACTCTTAAGGTCAAGAAACTCCTAAGCTCCAGAAACGCGTTTTTGGAGGTTAGGTTTAGGTTGTGGACAGCTAAAGGCCCCCCCACCTGCGGAGGAGCACATCAGCTATCCAGAAGAGAGGTCAATGTGTCCCTATGAGGGTAGGGGGACCCCGAAGGGAAAGCCCTAGAAGGGGACACAGGCAGGGTAGGGAGAATGCTGCCACGACACTTCAGGCGACTGAGTTATGCCTAACGGCAGGCCCCGGTTGCCTTCGGCGTGTTTAAAAAAAAATATATAAATATAATTAGCAAACTTTTGGGTTATTGTCAATATCACCCGATATAACCATTTTGACAACCATTTATATTTATTTGTTTTATAAATATAATTTTAACAAACTTAACTTACTCTTGCTAACCTTGACTAATTTTCACAGTAGTGTTTTGAGAATATAACTAATGAATTTAGAAATTATTGCTGTTATTTATTATTTAAATAACCAAAACGTTACTTTTAATCAGTCAAGGTTAGCGAGCGAAGCGAGCCTATGTTAAGTTTTATTACAAAACTAATCAAAACTGTTTGTAAAAGCCATTTAAAAATTTTTACAAAAGTCTCTTAATAGTAAAAGTCTAAAGTAATTTATTCAATCCGACAACGGTTGCATGTGAAAAAAAGTTTCGCATGTTTAGCATACGACAAACCCCTATCTTCTTACAACTCCAGCAACATTTTAGTCATCCTTACCATAAGGATGGAATTTAACAGGTTAATAATACAAGAGAAAAAACTTAGAAAATATCGATAGTAACGTAACGGAATTAAAGAAACAATAAAATTTGTTTACATACCTAATGAAATTATATTCTTGAAATATGGACAGTATTTGAAAACATAATTAACTGTTGCGCCATAGAAAGATGACAACAACGTCGACCTGTTTGTGCCTGACTACCAAACGTTTAACCAAGAACAAGAGACGCTGCGTAGTGCGCGCGCATGCATAGTCTAAAATGATAACTGAATGCCCGCTTGCATACGATGTTAAAGGTCTGTGTTATCTAATGTGTTCTTGTTAGCGAGTCTCCTGTTTACTAATTTGTCTTGCATTCTATATATAGTCTGGTAAGTTACAAAATGCAACTACATCATTGTGTATTTATTAATTTATTTTCTTAAAACCTGTTCGTATATATATATATATATTACAACTTAATTCTCTGTAGTTGTTTAACAGTATTTAAGCACATAAAAAAAAAAAATTGTAGCATCAAATGAATTAACTAAGATTAATTGTTTTACCAATTTTGTGTCTGTTTACCTTCGTTATTTATACAGACCGTTATGTCGTTAGACCGGTAATAAACTGCATACGTTTTACGGTTAAGATTTGTGTTTTAAGGTTCCGTTCTTCTGTTTTATTCTGTTAATAATGAACAAACTTGCTTAATAATCTGCTATTATCGCCTGTAAACCTAAACTGGTTTTAGATTAACTAAACATCGTCAGTTGTATATTACAAATTTACATATACACTACTACTGTTTCTATCCATGTAACATAGCCTACGAATTTCTAGTAATCAAATAATACAGTCTCGTAAAATTCTTCGTGTTTTTTTTTTTGTTTTTTCTTTTGTTGTACTAAATTATTAGGTTCTTAAATAGTACATTCGGTTCAAAAAAAAAAGAACTGTCTTTCTATCTATTGCGTCCAATTTATTACTCATGTTTGTATGTATCGAATGATCGTGACTATTAAACACCATGTCAAATTTGAACTAGAAATAATATTTTTAAATGTTAACATTCTAAGCTTTATTTCTTTTTCCGTGGTAAAATTTTAATAGGTAGAAATAAAGTAAAAGTCTTGATTACAATGAAAGACTGTAAGTGGCTGTTAGCGCATTAAGTAACCACTAGCCGTGCGAGGATAATTGATAAGTTCATAAATAAAAATAAAAATACTCTGGTAAGAATGAAAAACTGTATAATGAACTTAATTTACAGTAACAGTAACATTTGTAT
>JAAAKQ030248659.1:0-10970 GCA_010016005.3 Zanna intricata | reverse complement strand
AACAAGCCCACAACCACCCGTGCATTGAAAGAGGAAATTAAACGCTGCATCAACGAAATTCAGCCACAATTATGTAGAAATGTCATGAAAAATTTCGACAAAGAGTGTGTATGTGCTAGCAAAGCCGTGGAGGCCATTTACCCGATGTGTTATTCCATAAATAACACTATCTTATGTACTTTATGATTCAGTAAAAAAATAACAATCTAAAGACTAAAAACGGTGTTTTCTATTTAATTCAATCTTGCGTTCATTTTGGGACACCTATATATATATATATACATATATATATGTATATATATGTATATATATATATATATACATATATGTATATATATGTATATATATATATATATAGGCGCACGACTGTTGATTTAACGTGAAACGTTACAGACCTTGGATGAAGTTCCTCCGAGCTACTAACCGACCAACTTATTTGTAGAGATAAATGGGATAGCCACCATCATATATTTTTAAACAAATCTGAAAGTCCCCAATAAAAAATTCAGTTTAATCATTTGGCCAATTCTAGAGATTCATTGGTCGGTCTGTATATCAGCGAGTCACTTTTAATGTATTGGATTGAAGCAAAAACGAGACATTCACTGCGTACTAAATTTAATTTTAACGTAAAACAGACACTAAATGGTACAATATATTTATTTCGCCTAATAATTGACGACAATTTTGTTCAACATTGGTCTGTGATTTTAGGAGAAAGAGACATAAGGCGTAATATGCATCGGTATAGGTGTTGGCGCCGTCAACGTCGTTCAGTAACTGCGCCGTGCCAGCTTTCCCACCCTCCCGAAACAGTTTTTCACTCGGCACCAAAACATTGGGTACTTTTCCTAGCCCATAACTTGTCCTTTCCAACGATATGCATATTTTAATATTTTATATTTCCAGCTGGCTCTTGCGTGAGCTGAGACTGACATATTGAATTTGTATTCATTTTTACATGTTTACTTTTTATTTTACACATAAATATTATGCAACCTAGACTTATGATTATTTAAATCGATCTGTATCAACAAACTCTAAACACAAAAAAACGAATCACTGTGTTCTTACAATGAAGTCGTGAGCTACACTGAATGTAAATGAGCGAGAGCGCTAGTTTAGGCCGACCTATGCTGTACCCCCTCACTGCTAAACCACTCGCCAGTGACGCAAATTCATAGTCGTACCGGCGAGCTTAAAGGTGTAAGTTATAAAATGACACCGCATTTACGTCTCTGTGACTAATAGTTAGGGAGTTATTTACGCAGGACAAAATAGACCTTTTCGTTACGCAAAAATTTCCATTCTGGTACCCGTATGTTTCGGTGTGATATTAAAGACGCTTCTCGTCAAAATTATTTATTTTTGAAAAGCAATTAATATTTTTCAACAATTATAGGTACATATTAACAAAAATTTTATTTACCTATCTCATGAAAATTCTTGAATTTGTAAACAAAACACGAAACTAACGAGGAAACAAGTAGAAAAAACTGTAATACGTTATGAGAGATAGAAGAAAGGAGAAAAATTATATATTTTTTTAAAATAATACAATAAAATAAACAAGTTTATCATTTTTGGACAGTAGTTTCAAACAAAATTTTTATTAAATAAATTCTAAAAATAATTTTGTTATAAATAATTTATAATAATACCCAAACAATATATTTAGAAATTTTTAACTAATTTAAAAAAAAAACTAAAAAAAAAAAAATACAACGCAGGGTTTAAATAAGCGTTACTTGTAGACAATCCAACATGTCAAAAAAAAAAAAGAAAAGTTTGTCATGTAAACGTTTGTTAAAACGTTTGACAGTGAATTTGGTTAACACAATTACAGATAATAAGCCTGCATTGTTACCAGTACCAATATTAAATGAGCCTAACCCTCACTGGGGAGCTGACGATTGGACCGTTATAGCGGTCAACGGACGGTCACTAGCTTCACCTCAACTTTTGTACACATGTATCCACCTGTATGATAAGGGTAAATGTAATTAAACAACCGTTATATTCATATACTACAGAAAAAATTTCATTTACCAATTTTATATTTAATTACAACGCTTAAAATAATTTTTTTTTTTTACTTATTTCTTTTGTTTATTATCCTAGTTTAGTATTTCTGCATAGATATCTACTTCGCTAGAACGTTGTTTTTTACAAGTTAATTAAAAACGTAATTTAAAATAACATGGATATATTTTATCATCTCAGTTACTGATATAAATGAACTATTCCGCTACGACAAAATTTGTAGATAGATATGTAATTATTGTTTTTGTTATGTAATTTGAATATAATTTTAAAAATAAATTTGAATGCTTTAAATTAAATGTATTATCTTCTTAAGCTTATCGTCATATCAATTTTTAAATTTTCGTTACTTTTTATTTCTATTCTTTGTTGAGTAATTTTTTAAGTGTAAGGAATTAAAATTTATTGTTATTAATTTATAGTTTTTTTATTGTTATTTTATTGCCTATATGTACATTGCAATCTATTCAACTAGCTGAATAATAAGCAACTCCTTTCTTCCCCCCCCCCCCGACCAAGTTAAATAATGATGATGTGTAAATGAAGAATAATCTTTTATAAATTCAGTTCCACAATTCATGAGATGTGTGGTTAATTAAACCCCAAATACCAAAGCATACAAAAGTATGTGTTGTCTAGTTATCCGTATAAAAGCAATCAAAATTTACTAGGATTCAAACCTGAGAAATTTTAATTTCGAAAATCAGCTGTTTAGCAAGTGATTTGCAACGACTAGTGTACGAGTAATCCAGCATGGTGGGATTTTATTATACTTGAAAGTAGATTTTTATTTTCCATAGCGAGATAAGTGTACTTTTGTCATTCTGAAAAAATATCATGAGGTTACATTACTCGAGACGATGTTTATAAAAACAAAAGCATCATAATAAACTAATTTTAAAAAATAAATTTAAGAATCCAACAGTTTTAAGAAGTATTAAATAATAATTTAATCATAATAAAAAATATTCACAGGAGGTTATCAACTCTTGTGATTTGTCCTCTTTTATGGAAAGTCATCAGCGCGGGTAGAATTTCTTCCGCATTTCAAAAGTTAAGGGATTAAATATTATGAATGTTTATCTCTGATCTCGTTTCGAAAATGTACAATTCAGTACAAAAACAAAAAAAAAAAAAATTTCAAACTTGTATATTTCTCCATGCAGGATTGTGTACGTTGTAATCATCAATACAAAGTTACTGCAGTTCAAAAAAAAAACACTGAAGTGAAGATGAAAAACAACGTGGTAATGAAAATTCGACATTATCAAATAAGTAATTCATGAGAAATACAGTAGTTTTATTCTACTGTTAGTTTTAAGAGTTATTCCAAACAGTTTCCTCTTGTGAATAGCTGTGTTATTTCTGTGGAAGGTTATGTAAGCACTAAGACAATTATTTTTTTTAAATATTTTATTAAAACAACAAAATTTTAAAACGTGACTATTTTTCCGTAAAGTTATTATAAGAGAGGCCAACCAACCAAACATTTTCTGGCAAAAAAGATTATATTGTTAAATTTTGTTTTCAATGATATATATATATATATATATATATATATGTTGTTTTAGATGAATGACAAATTTTTTTTTTATATTTATGTACTGTCCAGTGCCTGGGAATGGTTTTATTTTATCTATTTTTAATTTCTGCATGAGATTTTTTATAGTTTTCTTTTCGTTTTGTTTCCTAAACACCAATTTTTTTTTATAAATATTAGAACTTTATATTTTTCTATAAATAATTTTATCAAATTTTTTAGTGTTCATTTTAAACGATATTTTAAAATTACTAAAAATATCCATTTGAAAAAAAATATTACAATTTAAGGAAAATTTAAAAGAAAATAATTACTTTAAATGTTTTAATTTATTTTTATTTAGAAATAAATGTTTAATTAATCAATTAATTATTTATTAATTTCAATTATACATACAGTATTGTAATAACTTTCAGTCGCTATGTAAGTTATTAAATTAAATTCATCAATTAATTCAATGTTATGATCTACATAGTTCATGGCTCTATAAATCGTAGTACAATGATAAGTTGCTATATTTTGCTGTTACAAATGCATTGACTTATTATTAATTGCAAATGGTAATATTCGTTTACGATCGATACTTAATTTTATCCTTATTTATGTTGAGTTCTAAAATGTAAAACGTATAATTGTTTTCTGTTTCTGAAGTGTATGAAGTATTTTTATGAAAAAAAAAAGATTCGATAAATCGATTGGTCTGCGTTTGTAATAAATATTAATGTTTCTTTATTTTATCAATGTGATAGTCACAGTTCCGTTTATTAAAAATGAACAAATAATAATAAATATATACATATACATCTATCTATACGAGTATGTATTTGTTTATATATATATATGTAATATAATATCTATATGTATATATATACATTTTATTTAAATGGAACGGGGAACTTGAATATACAATAGCCTCTAGCTATATTATTCTATTTAAAGAGAGAATTTTGGTGGCTTTTTATACACATATACATCCTGAGATGTACGTACATATACGATAAATTATATATTTATGACTTTATTACGACTTTAGTCAACCAATAATTACTTCATTATTATTTTTAAGTGAAAATTCATCAATAACAATATTAAAGTAAGATTGTCCTAAAAAATATCCTTGTTCTTCATTATTTAATGAAATCATGTATATTTGGAAATACTACCATGTTCACTTTCAAAAACACTACATTAACAAAGAAAAAAATCCGGTGAGTAATGGTCAGCTACAAGAGAACGAGGTACTGCAAGGATACCTAAGTGATAGATTAATTTTTTTTCACAACAGGTAGTGTTTTAACATAATATCTACAGGTTATAAATTAACAAAGTATCTGTCAGAGAAAGCAACTGTAACTGGTCGTTTATTTCAGATACTTTATTTCTATCACATATGTTATAATACAAACGTAGACTCTGAAAAAAATAATTCAAATATTACTAAACCTATCTATTAAAACTGTGTTTTTTATATGCGCTGCAATACTCAGTAAGAAGTTTTTTAAACAAACATTAGAAACTGAAAAAAGGACGTATTTTAAAATACGATTTCTTAGATTTTACGAAGAAAGATAATTTTATATATTTTTTGGTACGGTACATCTGGCAAAGCTTTTTTAATATAAATAAGTATAGTAATCTCTCCCTTGCCCAGACACCGCAGTTATAACGTTGTGTTCGTTTAAAAAAGATGTCTGTGTACGAAAAGGCTGCTCGGCTGATAATTGGTATATTATTTCAGCAAAAATAAGTCTGTATATTAAGTGATAGTTGGTGAATATTGAAATTTTAATTGAAATAGTAACAATTTAAATAGATTTGAACTCTGTACAGTAATTTATTTCAATAAAGTAATGGAAGATAGGATTTACGTTACTACAGGACAAATAACTCATGAGATTTCAAGTTATTCGAACATCGAACATTCAATACAAGTATAATTTATGAAATATCATGAATCCTCTTAATAAAGGTATCTACAAATACCGATATTGATATTCAAAATATTTCCTTTCGTGTGGATATATGTGTATGTGAGTGTGTGTACGCGCGCGCAGGGAATGTAGAAACAGAGAAAGAGGAAAAAGTTGGGATTGTTTTCGAAATTTTTCTGATCAATTCTAAGAATTCTTTTTTTACATTTTTCTTATATTTTATATAGAAAAGTCTCAATGTGATTCTTTGAACTCCTTGAAAGTAGACTCGCTTAATTTTCGTAGAAAACTCCCTATTACAAACCATTTTCCACTCTAGCACACAGATCACTTTCAGTATTGATCATTTTATCAAATAAAATCATTAAAACATTACCTAATTGATGTTTAAAAAAAAAAAACATTTCTTTACAACTATTATTAGTATATTAACAAAACATCTATTAAATGCAGGTCTTATACAACATCTTTACAAAACAAGTGCGTTTTTTACAGATAGAGAAACACTTAAACATCTTTCAAACCTCCAACATATAGCAACATTTCCTTAAATATTTTTAATAACTCCCATTATACATTTTCTCAAAAGTTTTTTTGCAAATATTGTTTATTTTTTGTCAACAAATGTGCCTAAGAAAAATATGACCTTAATTAGGCGAAATCTCAAAATATTGAGGATGATTTTGTTCTACAACCTCACTCCCTTGAACTTTTAAGATGAAAATTTAATGGAAATATACGAGTATGTAAATGTAATATATATAGAAGTAATCTGACCAAGTTTGGTCAAAATCGGTGAAATAGTTCTGAAGATATAAGGTGATTAGGAACACAGAGTATTCGTACATACGAAAATTAATATCCGGAAAATTTCTAATCGGTTTTTTGGGTTCCTTAGGTGTCAAAGTTCGGCGAAAATCGCATATGCCCAATTTGGACTGATTACAATGCTTTAACTTTTAGAGCTATAGCTCTGCTGTAACGCTATCTGGACAGGAAAATAACAACCTATATAGTAAAAATAACCTATAAATAAGTAAAATAAGTAATGAAAAAAATACAACAAATTGTAATACCTTAGAACTCATCTATATAAGTATACAATTAAATATTCTGTTTGCAATCAATTATAATTTTTAACACCTCAGCCTCAAGTGATATTTTAAATAGATAACAAAAAAATATTCAGATATATATCAATTAATTAAAAAAATATATATTTTAGTTATTGCACTAAAATAACAAAGTAAAAAAATAAGATAACATTACACTGTAAATGAATAAATCCTTTTCTAATTAATAACATAAATTTGGAGAAAAACGGCAACAGTGAGGAAAAAAGTTGAGAATGGCTTTATGTCAGCACGTACAAACAAAAAAAGAAGTAAATGTGGCTAAGATGGTTGCTGTGAAAATAGATATTTGTAACACGCAGACCTCCCGGGTAAACATGTTTTAGCGCTACGCAGCTTCCTCTATTCTTAACTGCAAGTTAGGGAGAGATCCTAGAAAATAAAAAACTAAAGAAAAACAAAAATAACTAAAACTTTTCACTTAATGTAGGCGTACTGGTAGCAAATATATTCCACGACGTATAAATTTTTTTTTTATCTGTTAGTATTTACAACTGGTATCTCAGAGGATAATAATTAGATTTTATTAATGATAATCACATGAAGAGAGGTCTCCAACGAAACCACTCATTAAAGTATATCAAGATTCAACACCTTATATATAGAAAAATCACTCACATAAGTGGATTAAATAAAGTGAAATACTCAAAACAGCACCAGAAACAAATCACTGGTAAAAATAATAAAAATAAAAACAATTTCGTCAGTATTAATATATGAAAACAACACTATATATAACAAGTGTTCGTCGGTAATAGAAGTAGCTGTAATTTGTAGACTATTAAAGTAAATTTCATAACATAGTGACAGACTCATCCTGTGTTCCTTCTCACAGGTTCAGCACGTGGAAACAAAGTTGCTAGATGTCATCGCTGTGTTCCGCCAGATAATTTGCATGTTTACATAATATCTGTTTATAACGCGAGCAAAATGTTTGGAACTCTTCATAAACAGAAGGTAATCCTAGATAATCATGAATTTCTCTACCACACAAACCACGGTGACTCTGTATGGTACTCAACAATTTATTTTTGAATCTTTGAATTATTTCAATGTTATTTCAATTTCGTCGTTCTCCATGATTGGATCCCATACGACCACATATTTTTAAGATAACTTTCTAGATCAACAATCTATTAGATAAGGATAACTGTGAGTTTCTGCCCATAAACCAGTTTAGATTCCTATAAGTGTAGGTCAAGGTACCGTACCTGATTATAGGTTAGCAGAGGCTTGATTTGGATCTTCATCATAAGCTAGGATTGCCGTATCGTCTGCAAACGACAGTGATGTAATCCGGGGCAAGAAGGTCTGATATAAAAATCGAATAATGAACGTGCCTCAGAACAGAGCCCTAAGGAACTCCCAACTTAGTATCGAAGACCAGATAATTCCTGATTGATGACAAAAAAATTGTTTTGAGGATCCCATTGAAAAGGGGTCTCACCGCATGGCCTTGAACGGAAGTGTTGCTAACATCTTATAAATAATCAAATGAAAGCCTGAAGCCTCTTTTAATGTCTACCCTTCATTGATTACTCCTGATACGATTGATGTAGAGAAAAGCTTAATTGGATAGTATTTGAATTTTAGAGATGAATAAAGACTTTATTTCCGCAAACTAAATACTGATAAGTTTTGATTTGATGTTTTCTATACGGTAGTAGCTAACGATCACATTAATTTAGTGGTTAGTAATTTAGAAATAATTTTTGAAAGAAATTAAGTTAAGAATTTTATCTTCTTTACTCTTTATATTTATTCATTTATTAAATCTATTGATTCATGTGACATACAGAGGTGTGAAATTGTGAAATAGAAAGTATTAATAACAATTAAACATAAATCCATATAAAATTTGAAATTATTTCTCTCAACTATTATATATAAAATATATCGCACAATAATCCAAAGAAATATATATCCTTTATAAAATCAAAATAAAGACTTAGTAAGTATTAAAATTACTCTGTCAGTGACCAATTTATGTTTTGATTATAAATATATAAACTTATATATATATATATATATTTGATTTGTTTTTGAATAAAAATCTAAACTGCACGATATAAGGCTCTCCTTTAATGAAATAAAGCAAAACTTAGCTTAGTAAATTACTTGATTTAAAAGTAACAATAGAAATTATGATAGCATTTAATGTAGATCTTAAATACGTTATATTAAAACAAAATATAATTAATATATCACAAAAAATAATAAAAATTCTCTGTAATAAACTAGCTTAAAATAAATTTTTTGTTTAACTTTTCTTAATCAAAAAAATTATAAAAAAATTTAATATCTTAATAAAAAAAAGTAAATTATTTAAATTATGGAGATTACCTACTTCTAAAAAGTAAGTAAATTATTAAACCTTTCATACATACCAGCAGATTTATCATTTTTATATTGTATTTACTTATTAGAATAAAAAATGTTAGACAAATTAAAACAATTTTTTTTTAAAACCCTCTTTTTCATTGAACAAACAAAATTTAAAACAATAATTAAAATAAAAATTATTTTTGAAATTGTCAAAATAAATATTCCATCTATATTTACTGGCCAGGTATAATTAAGCCTAAGCCATCTTACTATTGCATAAAAACAATGTCTTTTTTTTTTTGTTACAGATAACCGCGAAAATTACTGAACCAATAATTACAAAATTTTAATAGGAGATTTTTAATTACTCTCGGAATGTTTATTAGAAGTCAAAACTCACCAATTTCACTACTGTAAAAATCATTATAAACTAAAAAATATAAATACCCTAAAAAATTTTCAGTAAATATCGTCTGTATCGATAAATATTGTCTGCAAAGATTATCATTATTTATGACAGTCTTCTTCTTCAGACAGTTATTATGTGATTTACTAAAAGTAATAGGAGTATCGATCTATAAAATATTAATTTGTACTGTTATCATAATACGAGTATATCTAAAATAAAATTAATACTAAAGTACAATTAAAGGGAATACGACTATTTATATATTTAACTAAATTTCGATAGTTTGAGGAATATTGAATTTCAATATCAATATTAACTTCTTCAGAAAGTAAGTGTTTTTCCAAGTTTACTGTAATTGTCTAATCTGGCAGCGATTCCGAGAACTCACCCTTACGCGAGCAAAAAAGCATTCTGTATATTTCTATATCCTGAACTAAGGAGTTCCATCGGCATAAGAATGCCACACACATAATTGAGATAGATTCTACTTTCAAGCTGGTATTAATATTTTTATAACGCTTTGGACGAAGATGTCACAGGTAGGAAGAAAAACTTCTAGAGTAACTAGAATCTAATAATAATAGATAACATGAATCTACATCAGAACGTTCCCAAAGATTTGAAGAGGAACGAATACGTCGGCTCAAAATCGAGTTTAATATTCGAGTTGCTATCATTCTGAAACTGACAATCTGAATTTAAAGATATAATAGACAACGTGATTAAAATATGTAATCATTCCAGTGCCGAAAAATATAATTATGAAACTCCTGGAATTTTATGTTCTGGGAACAAAGTATTTTTTAAATTACTTCAATATCCCTCTGATTTCATTAAAGATTTGATTCTGCAAACAAATCCTTCATCTAAACATTTTATGTTTAGATAAATTTTATATTTAGTAAACAGTGCGGGTAAAGCTGTGATGGGAGATGCTAGTTTATTAATATGGATGTCAAAGCAAAAATAAAATTCATTAAAATGTTAAATATTTCTTTATAAATCGCTATATAAACTTATTTTGCAACTTCCTGCATCTAATTTCAATCACTATATCTTCTAAATGAGATATTCTTGCGTAAACAATTTTTAAATAACTTTAAATTCTGAAATGTCAAACTTCATGTACCGAAGTTGAATATAGATATTTTTGAAAGTTCAAAAACTGTAAAATTATAATTTATAACTGCTCAATTCCAGTTACATGGTAAAACATAATTTATGATGACGATAATCTAGTATTTCAAATTACCCAGCACCGATTTTAGATTCTTTCAAATATTTTATATTCAACAATCTAAATTCCGACAAATAAGTCACGAGTACGTTGCGGTACCTATAGAAGAATATTAAAAACTTTAATTTGATATCTCATAACTAGGAATAAATTTCACATTTTGAGGCTCTATGCAACAGAATCATGTAAAGCATTTTAGTAAACCAACCAGTGGTTAACGCGATATCGCAAATCAGCTGATTTCGTAGTCGAGAGTTCTAAGGTTCAAATCCTAATAAAGGTAGTTATTTTTATACGGATTTGAATACTAGGTCGTAGATACCGGTGTTCTTTGGTGGTTGGGTTTCAATTA